>APFE031057856.1:0-27917 GCA_000404065.3 Pinus taeda | reverse complement strand
AGTTCCTCATCCAAGACTAAGCTGCACTCAACGCAGTCTTAGTGACCAGTCCCCCTTCTTATCACATGGAACTAAATAGTGCACAATTATTGAGCCCTCTTCTGAGCGTGTTGTTTGTCTTGGGCCTGGGCAATGGAATGAAATGCATCATCTTAGACTAGGAGGTTTTCGATTTATGTCGTCCCATCATGAGTGAATTTCAGGAATATGTATAGTGGTAGAACATGATGAGACAACGAACGAGACGAAAGAGGAGAACACATACTAGAAGAAGTAATTGCAGCTAGACGGAGAAAAGAAGCTCATCAAAGAGTAAGAAAAAGGAGCACATGCACATAACCATCTTACAAGACTAAGACCATTGAAGACCCCATAGCATCAAACCATGTCGAGGAAAATACAAAGCACATCCAAGAGCTCATCCATCACTAAACAACAAGAGAAGCTTGACATTTCCACCATAGTAATCTAGTCCATGTTACTAATTTCATGTCAAATTGTGTCATGAGTTATCAAGGCCACAATTCTACTATCAGGTATTTCTGTTGTAACTTAATGTAATCTAAAGTGAAACTCCAATGGACGCACACATGAAGATGAAGAGTCATGTGAGTTGAAAAGTCATAGGAAGTTGAATAATGATGAGGGAATTCCAAGAGTCACAAGGGTCAAGCGCCACCCTTGGCTATATATAGCTGCCCCATTGTACGAGCAAGGACTTTTCACCCAGTCTCCTCCCACATAACCTTGAGAGTCCAGTTAGTTATTTGAGGAGCGAGGAGTGCCTCCAATGTCCCACGACCTGGACTAGTGCTTAGAGGCCAAAACATTTTCATGCATGTTTAGTAGATGTTAGTAATACTATTCTTTTGGAATTTGTAATGAATATTTGTTTCACCTATGCTAATATAGTTGAACTACTTCAGTTGTTTTAGTACTTAAATTGTTGGGAATGTGCTATATTAGTTATCATTATTGTTTGGTCCTTGTGGACTACTCCACAGGATATTAAAAGAACCTTTATTTCTTACTAGTTATAATGACCATCACATCTGTATGGGCTACTGTGTTGGTTGGTGTACGTGTTTTCCCTTGTACTCCAGTTTTAACGACCGTCACATCCTCTATAGACTATTCCACTGCATGCTATACATATCTCTTTTAGTTTACATGTGTCTCTTCCTGGGTGGTACTACTACCTCTAACTTGGAGGCTCACTTTACTCTCACCCTTTATAGTAAGAGAACCTAGGAATAAGTTACATTACATACTCTCCAGGCGTACTCACCTCAATTTTCAAAGATTCCATCATAACACTCTCGTGTGATGAATAATAAGAGCTAAGGAAATTCTCTAAGACAATGGCAATCAGGCCATCCTACTGGATGGGAATCCTACACCAAATGGTGTGAGGATTAGTTGGGACTTCATACCAAGGATATCCCCTGAATGTTGGCAGGTCTAGCACCGTCAATGTTTATGGTACTATAAGGAGGGCCTCTAGTAGTTAAGGGATGATTGTCCCACTGACCCCACTCATCCATCATCTTGTCAAGGCAGTAACATTTAGGCCCTCTGCCATACACACAATTATGAAGTTGGTAATTTCTCACCTGGAAGACCCAGACGTGAAATCCCATATCATCGTATCTAAGCTTTGTGTTCTATCACCTGTTAATTTTCAAAAGCTCTTGGATTGATTCTAGGAGTGTACGCTCTTCCATATTCTCAGAGGGAGAAAAAGAGTACCCCCATAGGAGTGGTAGTTTAATATGTGGAAGAAGTGATCTTCGCCACTCTTGAAGAGATAGAAAACATTGTGGAGAGAGAAGAGGAATATCCAATATTTTGAAAGGAAGAAGAAAACAACATCTTACTCTCAAGCTCTAGTTCCGGTGGAGGAAGGAGAGGGCAAGGAAACAAAGGAGGGGGAGGAGAGGATGAAGAACCAACAGACTCAAAAGAAGAATCGTTAGATTCATGAGAGGAGGAGGACGACGAAGTGGACAACATGGGAAAATGAAATATGGAATGGATGCCTCACAGACCATTATCACTCCCAAGTATCCTACACAAGATTTCATGAGATGCAGAGAAGATCTTGATGAAATATGACCCTGGCAAGGCGATGAAGGTAGAATATCACTTAAACAAATTTTACCTACATATTAAGACAATCGAGGTACATTATGAAGACATTGCATGCATACTATTTCCATGTACCTTGGATGGAAGAGTAGTTATGTGGTACCACAACCTTCATCCAATTTCCATCCAGAACTGGCAGGTTTTCAAACAAATCTTTCTTGAAAAGTTTGTTGAAGACAAGACCCCACAATATTGCTTAAAGAGCTAGGTAGTCTTAATATGGATAAGAAATAAAAGGTTAAATATTTCAACTAGAGGTTTAACTGCATTGTAAAAAAGTTCTTAGTAGACACCAAACCTCATGACTCCATCACCATCAACTACTACACATTTGCACTATCAACCAGTATTGTGCAGTTTGTCAAGTGAATTGTGAGACTGACATTAACTAAGAATTAATAATAGGCTGTCATAGAGATTCATGAGTAAGGCTAAGGAAAAGGAAGAAAATGACATTGAGGTTTGTACTCATCTCATCAATTCCTTGACCGTCGAAGTTGATGAACTTAAACAACATATGATCGAGACAACGATGAGTAGCAGGCCTTCTAAGTACCTTCAGAAGAAGAATCTAGCTTCAATCAGCAACAACAGCTAGCCAACCAAATCTACCAGAGCTCCAATCTAGTTCTAAACCTTGAACAACTCATCGAAATGGAACCTTGGAATGAGAAACATGGATACAAAGTTGTCCAACACCATCACAACTAATGAGAAGGTTGAACCTGACAATGAATAAAAAGAAGATGTTTCATTTGATGAAGCCCAAAATATTTGGTATGTGATAAACAGGTATGAGTGTTCTCGTGCAGTGCAAAATACCACCATCAAGAAGGAGCCTCTGAGTGGTGGTTCGATCCCGAAGCAAAACAATCGATTTAACATGAGAATCCAAGGGGTCCCCACTATGTTTTAGATACCAGGAGATGAAATAAGACCATATATGTTAAGGAAAATAGGTCCACTGGTTAACTCAACAAAGACTGTTTCCACAACAAAGAGTGTTTCCATAAGAAATAAAGGCAAAAGTAACCAACCAAAAACCACAAACTTAGTTCCACCCCTGGACACCTCAGTGAGCCTCCCCTCTTTGGACTATAACATTGTGGAAGACATGAACAATACTCATGAAAAAATATCCCTATATGAACTCACCAAAATCAAGAGTCAACCGGACATTCTTCTACAAGCACTTGGGAAAACCTCTATAGGTGATAAAAATTCTTCTAGCGAGGGATCAAGTTTACTGAAATGCTGACATCTGTGATTAACATGCTTGGCATGGACAAAGTGAACTCACTTTTTCCACCATTTATGTTATCATTTGTAATCTTCAACTTCAATATTCATAACTACTTGGTTTATTCTGGTGCACCAGTCAATGTCATGCCACTCTCCATTGCTAAGAAGATCAATTCTCAATGGAGTAAGACAAGTGCGTAGATCATCTAGCTAGACAAGAAATGCATATTTGCAATTGGTGAGCTGAGGGATGTGATCCTCTAGTTATCTTCTAATGACCGGGTTCATCAATGCATCAATACTATAGTTGTGGACATCCCTGAAGCATACATCATGTTTCGTAGCATAGAGTGGTCAAGAAATCTATAAGGGAACTTTGCCACTAACTAGTAACACGTATGGCTTTCGTAAAAGGGCAGAAATGACCAGATCTAGGTGTTGTCAGAGAGATACATGAAACATAGCGTGACTCCCTTGAATGGAGAAAATAAACTATTGGCTTTCACAGAACTTATGTTAGGCAACTTCTTTTTGGAAACATAGTTGGGGTGTTATCTTGAAAATCCATCTCCTCCCCCATGAGACACATAGCTAGGTCTCCTTCCATGCCCAACTGGTGAAAATGAAAATTTTACAGTAGATTGTAACACTAGTAGCAGTAGTGATATTAGTACTAGTGTGGTAGGAGGTCCTTGTAAAGATGGTATGTGGCCCATGTACTTTGGAGGATCCAAGATGCAGGAGGGATCAATAGCCAGTTGTGTTTTAATAGGCCCTCTGTAGAGAAAACAAAAAACCTCTAGCTACTTGGATTTTAAGTGCATGAACAACACTGCTGAGTATGGGGCACTCATTTCGGGCATAAAGAAAGCCATCAGCATCAACGCTGTGGTTCTAGAAGTGGTAGGTGAATCAGAGATCATGGTGTGTCAGGTACATAACACCATACATTGTTTGTCACTCCATCTTAAGAGTTATCAACAAGAGGTATGGTGACTTATCTCTCAATTCCAAGCTTTTAATATTATTTAAGAATACATAATGAAATTGCAGACTCCTTAGCGAATGTAGCTACTAGGATGTCACCATTAAAGGATATATTTTCTATTGATGTTTTGTATAAACCAGTTGTCCCAAATAACATCACCAATTTACATTTTTTTTATGAAAATCGACATATACTACATTTCATGGCTAACACTGACGTCTTCAAAGAGGCATCAATAGATGAGGATGAGCACGAGTAGTCTCAGGAGGACACGGTCAATGAAAGCAAAGAAAACCTCATCCCCATGGGTGTGGTATCACTTGAGAAGTTGTATAACTTGCAGAACTGATTTCAGGAACCCGTGAATGCCAAAACCCACATCTCAACATTACTGAACGAATAAATTAATCTAGGAACATAAAAGCATCTAATGTTTGTAAATCTCAATACATGTTTTACATCATAAGAGCGAGAAGCTTACATCAACCTTTTTAGATATTACTGTGATGTTTTCACGTGGACGTATGATGATCTCAAGAAATATGACACATGAATAATCCAACATGTCATACAAATCAAGGAAGGGTAGAAGCCTTTTTAGAAGAAGATGAAGAAGGTTCATCCATCACTCGAGCCCCTCATATAGAAAGAACTGACCAAGTTGTTGGATGCCTAGATCATCTACAAAGTGTGACATTCAACATGGGTGTCCAGTTTAGTCCCTGTTAGAAACAAGCTCAGGGAGATATGCATATGTGTATATTTTAGTAATCTCAATTGCACCTTGGACAAGGACATCAACCTAATACATTCCATGGAGCATATACTACTGATAGTATCTGGAGGAGAGATGTTTTATTTGCTTGGTGATTTTTTATGATATAACTAGGTTATGGTAGCAGAGCCTGACAGACTTAAAACAACCTTCTGTACCAAGTGGGGTATGTTCACTTTATGAAGAATTTTATTTGGGTTGGTGAATGTAGGTGCAACATTTCAGCGTGTGATGGAAATCGCCTTCCGTGGGCTCATTGGACAAAGCGTAGTGGTCTACCTCAGTGATGTGACAGTCTTCCAAACACAATGGTTAGACCATCTATGTTGTCTTAATAAAATTTCTGAGCGATCTCGAAAATACGAAATATCCTTGAATCCCACGAAGAGCATCTTTGCAGTGTCTAAGGGTAAATTTCTATGACACATCATTGCCAATAGTAGGATCAAGGTAGATCGAGATAGATTTCAGACCATCATATAGATTCCTCACCCAGTGATAATAAAGCCATACAGTCTTTCTTGGGGAAGATCAACTTGCTTAGAAATTTCATCTCTGATTATATGTTGAGTGTTAAACCCATTCAAGAGATGATAAAAAAGGATGCAATTTATAGTTGGGGAAAGGATGAAAAGGATATGTTTTCCCGTATGAAGCAAGAAATATCAGAGGCACCAATGCTTTGTAGCCCAAGCTTCAGCAAAATTTCTTGCTTTATACCTTTTCTTCTGACATTTCTCTTAGAAGGATGAGTTGAACAATGAGCGACCCATCTCCTTCATGAGTGTGAGCCTCCAAGGACCAAAACTCAACTATCCAACCATGGAAAAACAAGCATATGCAGTGTGTAAGGGACTGAATAATTTTAGACCCTTCCTATTGAAAAGCCATTGCAGTATCTTTGTGTCACATCGAGCAGTCAGATCACAGATAGTTCAACAAGAGATGGGTGAAAAAAGGGAAAACATGATGACAGGACTACAAGAGTATGATCTTGACATCAAGGCATGTCACATAATCAAGGGTCATGGTCTTTTCAGACTAGAAGTGGATGAAGTGCATGCATAGGAGGAAGAGGAAGAGCTCATAGGTTTGGAGAAAGAAATGGAAATGTACAATTTTGAGTGATCCTTTTCCACTTCACACATAAACTCTTGGTACGTAGAAGTGTGCCAACACCTTAAGAAAAGAACCATGCCCTCTCTTTTTTATATGTGGTAGAAGAGGGCACTTTGATTGAAAGAATTATATTACCATCTAGTGCATGGGGTTCTTTACAAAAAGAACCAAAATGGTATTTTTTCCATGTGCCTCAAGGCACAGGATTCAGAATAGGTTTTACGTGATCTCCATGATGGAATAGTTGGGGGAATCTTTGCGGGTAACATAAAAGTGCACAAGCTTATGTAGGCCAATTTCTACAGGCCTACATTATTCAAAGATAAACATGCTTATGCTCATAGGTGTCGAGTCTATCAGAGATGCACTGATAGAAATCAGAGGTCCGCAGCCCCGCTACAGCCTGTTGTAGTGGAAGAACCATTCTAGTAACAGGGCTTGGATATCCTTCAAGGGGTTTTCCCACATTCATCAAAGCAACATTGCTATATTTTGGCTACCACATATTACTTCACACAGTGGAGAGAATTAGTTATACTAAAACAAGTGAACGATGAGGAAGTCATCAACTTCTTACAGTAGAACGTCATCTCCAGGTTTTACATTCATATATCACTTGTTTTTTACAATCCAACGTATTTTTCTTCTTTAAATATTTATGAATTTTCATTAGAAAAATTTATTGTTTTGAAGCATTTAGCTAAATACCTAAAGGGAAATGGGCTTTCCACATATAAAAACAAAAATCTCATTTGCATCATCAAAAAGACAATATACTTTGAACAACAAAACTTTCACTTCACTCTGGCGAATGCTTTATGGGCCGGTTGAGTCACACCTAAGCCTTCTCTGAATAACTCCACCTAATTCCTGCTATATGGAAAAGAATCCATCCTACCACCGAACATTTACTTTCCTGCTCTCTATCTATCCTAAGAATCCCTAGGCAAGTCATGTCTTTTAGTTCAACGTACGATGGATGCACTGCATAAGTTATAGGAAGAAATAATGAAAGAGAAAGAAAAATTAACACTCCACCAGAACCATATCAAGAGATGGTTTGATAGAAAGTTTGCAGGGACTACTAGCTTTAGTATGGATGACTTAGTCTTAAAGTGGGACAAAGGCCACAAGGGTAAAGGCAAGCACTTGAAGTTTCAATCCATATGGATTGATCCCTTTACAGTGCACAAGAAGATTGGCCAACACACGTATCATCTTCAATCACTTGACAAGAAGATTGACTCTCACCCTGTTAATGGACAAGACTTAGAATTCTACTTTCAATGACATCTAGGGTCATGCTCCACACTATGTTCATAGTCTTTTAATTGTTTGCTGTGTTATTTTGGTTTGTTGTTTTGTTTTCCTTTCTTTATGTTGTTTTTGTTTATGTAGATAAGTGTTGTACGTCACTATGTTCTGGATTTTAAATGTGTATGTGGATGAAGGTCAAAGAGTGTTCTGAAACTATAGCACTTGGTCCATCATGTGTCTATCTTCGTAATGTTTGGTTGTAACTTTTGGTCAATGAAGTCTTGAAAGAAAACATGATCCTTCTATAAGGAGAGTTTTGGTCAAACCATGAACGTGTTTTGAAACTGGGACACCACATTCCTACACTTAGTTTTCTCCTCTCATTTGTTCAAGCTCATCTAACTATTAGATCTGAAGAAGGGGAAAATCTAAATGAGAAAACTTGAATCATAGGCCTTCATATGCTTCTCTGAAGGAATAACCTCTCAGTTCTTACGCAAAATTCTCTTTAAAAAATAACAAAGGCAACTCCACCGAGTTACTGTCTAGGCTCGCTAGAAGTGGAGCATTGCTTGTGTTCCTGCGTGACTCTATCATTGTACTGTCTAGTCCTGTTGGCAGTAGAGAAACACCAAAGATGAAAAAATATACTCTAAAAATCTTAAAATCGCAAGCTAAAATACCCTTCCCAATATGAAACACTAAGATCTGGATGAATCTTATGCTGTGTTGAAATGAGAAGGTACAAGGTTGACCATGTCTATCCATGGGGTAAGTGGAGAAGTCAAAGTAATATACGTGATGCATTAATACTCCCCGCAAGACTAAGGCCCTACAGTAAAAATGAACCAAAATGGAGAAGATGGTATTCAACCTGTGTCTCACCAAGTGTTCTAGCGGTCACAACAACCTCCAAAATGTTGGCTAGCACTCAATTTTTGGAGCCTTCCTTGTTTTTTCCTTTATGGTTGCAAACAATATGGCTCATTCCATGAGCAACCTTTGAGTCTTTTCATTGTTTTGGCTTGTTTGACCAACTATTGACTTTTGGCATGTTGATTGCTTTTTCATAACTTGTGGTCCTGTTCTGGTGATTTTGAAAGTTTGCCTTTATGTGTATGAGTTGTCCTAGCTATGTATACATTTATCGCACTCATACAAAAATTTGAAACAATTTTCAAGCAAGTGTGGTGCTGATTATCCAAAGGTCTATCTCAAGTGTCGTACTTGTCACTCTTAGCTCTATACAGTCTCACAGAGCACAATGCTTTGCCTTATTGTCCCGATGGTCAATTTCAACATGTTGTTGAAGTATTCTAAGTGTGTGATCACAATGTCAAGCCATCATAGGTACACTTGCTTCCCACATGTGACCATTTTCCTAAAGATCCTTTCGTTCAGACAAGCCCCCTCTCACCATACCCCGGCTAGGCTGCACTATGTAGTCTCAAGCCATAGTGATGTTGCTCTACTTCTTATAAATGCACATCTCTTTAGGATTTCCTCTAGGATAGTTGCAACGCACAATCCCCAATGGTGACCAACCTGCCTTCCTTCCTAGAATTGCATAGAAACTATTGTACGAGCAAGGAATTTTCACCTTGGTTCCTCCCACATAGCCTTGAAAGTTTCAGTTAGTTCTTTGAGGAGCGAGGAGTGGCTCCAATGTCCCACTACTAGGACTAGAGATGTATCGTGTACAAATGTGTCTTGGAACTTTTGATTAATACAAAATCTTGTTAAAGACAACACATTCTCATGCATGTGTTGTAGATGTTAGTTAGATTATTATTTCAGCATTTATAATGCATGTTTGTATCACCTTTACTCAGATAGTTGAACTACTTCAGTTGTTTTAGTACTTACTTGTTGGGAATGTGTTGTATTGGTTATCACTGTTGTCTCATCCTTGTGGAATACTCTCCACGATATTAGACAAACCTTTCTTTTTTATTGGTTATAACGTCTGTCACATCCATGTGGACTACTCTACTAGATGGTGTACGTGTTTTCCATTGTACTTTAGTTTTAAACATTATAGCATCCGTTGTGGACTATTCCATTAGATGGTGAATAGACCCCTTTTGGTTCATGTGTGTTTCTTCCTTGGTGATACTAATACATCTCACTTAGAGGCTCACTTTACTCTCCCTCTATGTAGTAAGAGAACCTAAACACAAGTTACATTACGCACTCACGAGGCACACCCACCTCACTTTTAGAAGATAGTAGCATAACACTCTCATGTGTTGAACTTAAAGAGTTAAGGAAAATCTTTGAGAGAATGGAAATCGGGTCATTGTACTGGATGGGACTCCTACACCAAATGGTGTGAGGTCTAGTTGGGACTTCGTAAGTGGGAGTTCCCCTAAATGTTGGCATGTCTAGCACCATCAACAATATCGTAAGACATGATTTTTTGCCTTCCAATACAATTTGGTCGGCCCAACCATATCTTGGCTCAATTCGTTGACTACATAACACATCTCTTATTTTTTCATAAGTTAGAGTAGTGAACCCACTCACCGTTGGTAAATGGTAGCATCAACCTCTTCACCCAAAGTGGTATTCGCCTTCCTATAGTTGGTCACTAGAGATATCTCCATGGGATTAAAAGTAGTCATGTGAAATATTTGCAGTATCTTGGTGGCATACATGCCTTGAGACAAAAACAATTATCCAATGCCTTTCCATACTTCCATCCCAAGGAAGTAGTGAATGAGACCCATGTATTTCATCTTGGATTCCATTGCAAGGTCCTCTTTGCAGGAGATGATTAGTTTCTCATCACTTGTCAATCCTAAATCATCAACATATAGAACAATGAAAAGCAGTATAAATTGTACCAGAATATGATATAGGTTGACATCTGCTTCTCTTTTGGTGAAGCCCAATCTAGTGAGATAACTATCAATCCTAGTGTACCAAGCTCGGGGTGCTTATTTCAGATCGTACAATGATCGCCTTTGTCTGCACACATAATACTCTTGATCAAATGGCTCAAAACCTTATGGTTTCCCTATTATGCAACCAACTAACAAATAGATAGATCATTGACTTAAAAATTATCCTCTTTGAGGGGTAAACCTCATTTATATTACATAAATGAATAGTTATTGGATGATTCAAATGAAAAAACTTTCTTTCCATATAGAGGAGTCTAAGGGGTCACAATATAATCAGAGTCTATTATAATAATAATTAGCTTCTATGGGGCACAATAATAACAATATGGGGACTACATGGGCACAACCATAATCATAAGGGGCTACATTGGTATTTCATAGACCTAACATGTCCCTCTCCTTCAAAAAAGTGTTGTCCTTAATGCTTGAGTAGTTATGGATGCTTCTGTATGAAATTTTGATCCTCCCATGTCGAATCTTCAGCAGGTAAGTTCTTCCACTTGATGAAATACTCTGAAATTGATCGATTCGTAGTTGGTGAGTTCTTGTTTCTATGACTACTTCAAGTTCCAATATGATTTTTACTTCCTCATCAAGCTCTGGAAATATTGTTTGAGATGGGTGCTTGTCACCTATAACCTTATTTAAGCATGAAACATGGAAAAATGTGTGCACTCGGGAATATGTAGGAAGCTCCAATTTAGATGGCATAGTACCAATATTTTGCAACACCTTGTAAGGACAATAGTACTTTGGTGATAATTTATTATCCTTCTTAGCTTTCTTGAGGGACATTTGTTTGTATGGTTATAGTTGTAAAAATACCCATTCGCCTACATCAAAACTTCTTTCATTATGATGTTGGTCTGCCTATTGTTTCATTCGATTCTATGCCAAAGTGAGGTTATCCACTAAGAGTTCGAGAAATTGTTGTTGATGCTCCATGTGATATTCCACCACTTGAACCTTAGAATTTCCTCTTAAACATGATGTGGTGGATGGTGGATGATATCCATAAAGTGCCATAAATGGGGTCATTTTCACTGCAATATGGAAGGAAGTGTTATACCACCATTCAGTGAGAGTTAATGACTTGACACATTTTGTTTTCTTATTAGATACAAAGAAATGAAGATACCCTTCCAAACATTTGTTTTGTTCACTATCTCATTTTTCCCATCAGATTGAGGAAGATAAGATGTGTTATAAGCTAGTTGAGTACCCAGGCAAGAAAATAATTTCACCCAAAAATTTCCAATGAAAATGGGATCTCTGTTTCCTACAATAATCTTTGGGTTTCCATGTAGCTTTTGAATTGTTTCCATAAATACAGTATCAACTGTGTTGGCTTTAAATGGATGAGATAATCCACAAAAATACACATACTTGGTAAGTGTATCAACTACCACCATGATGAAACTCTTTCCTTCAGACTTGGGTCAACCTATGATAAAATCCATTAAAACCTCCTCCAAATGTTGACTTGAAATGCATAAAGGTTGTGATAGACCAAAGGTCTTAATTGATTCAACTTTATTTTGTTGGAAAACCAAACATTCTCCCACAAACTTATGAATATCATATTTAAGTCCATCCCAAAAAAAATCCTTCTTGACCCCATGGTAAGTTTTTAAAAATCTGAGTTCCCTCCTAAGTGAGAGCTATGAAGTTCCAAAAGACTATTTTGTTTAAGATGGGAATTATTGCAAATATATAAGTGATCTTTGTACCATAATGAATCATTTTTATAGCTAAATGTACCAGATGTACTAGGATCTTGCTGCAATGTTTCAATGAGTATCCACACTTCTTTGACCTTCTTCCATTCATCCCTTTATTCAGTTATGCAATCTAGTTGGGTAATAGAAAGAGAAAAAAACAATGCTTCCATATCCTCATCCTTTCTTGAGAGTGCATTTGCAACAACATTTTTCTTCCCTTTTTTGTAGATGATTTCAAATTCATAACCCAACACTTTTGTGACCAATTTTTTTTTCTCTTCTAAAGATAATATTTGCTACAAAAAGTATTGAAGACTATCATGACCTATTTTTACCTTGAAGTATCTTCCCATTAGCTATGTTTTCCATTTCTTTAGTGCATGTAGTATTGCCAACATTTCCTTCTCATAAATAGGTTTTTGTAAATACTTTTCTTTGATTGAACAACTTTGAAACTCAATGGGTCTTCCTTATAGCACTAGAACAACACCAATTCCATTCCTGAGGCATCACGTTCAACAATAAAAGTTTTTGTGAAGTCTGGTGTAACTAAGAATGGTGCTTGGCACATTACCACTTTAATATGTTCAAAGTCTTAGTTTCTTCTGTGGTCCAAGTAAATGGATCTTTCTTTAGTAATGTCATTAGTGGTGTTTCTATTCTCCTATAATTCTTAAAAATATTGTGATAATACCCCATCAACCCAAGAAATCCTTGCAGGTGCTTTATGGTTGTGGGGATTTTCCATTCCTTAATGGATTTAATTTTTTTTGGGTATATCTTAAAAACCTCATGAGATACAATGTTACCAAAATATTCCACCTCCCGAACTCCAAAGAAAAATTTGGAGGTATTTGCATATAATTGTTTCTCGTCCAATAGTTTGAGCACCATGTCAACATGTTGAACATGATTCTTCCAATACTTGCTATAGATTAATATACCATTAAGAAATACAAAAACAAATTTTCTAACGAAGGGTTTGAAAATGGACTTCATCAAACCTTGAAATGTAGAAGTTTCACTGGTACGGCCAAATGTTATGACCAAAAATTCATAATGACACTCATGAGTTCCAAATGTTGTTTCTAGAATGTCTTCAGTCTGCATTCTAATTTGATGATATCCTGAATGAAGATCTAACTTAGTGAAGTAAATTTCACCATGTAATTCATCCAATAATTCATCAATGCTAGGAACGAGAAATGTATATTTAATAGTGATCTTGTTCAATAGAATATAGACACGTCTTCCATGATCCATCATTCTTATGCACCAATACTACTGGAGAAGAAGAATAACTTTGACTAGGTTGAATTATACCAAACTCTAGAATTTACGCAATCATACAATCAATTTCACTATTTTGGGCATAGGGATATCTGTAAGGCCTGATGTTTAGAAGAAACCTCCTGGAATAAAATGAATAGCATGACCATGATCATGAATAGGTGGGAGGCCTTTGGGAGTCTCAAATACCTTGGAGTGATTCTCCAAGGCTTTTTGGAGATATGGAGAAGTAGATGATTTCGATATTTGAACCTCTAGTAAGCATAATTGTGCAATTACACCTTGTTTTTTTTTTTTTTAGAATATTTTCCATGCCGTTAGAGTTAATTATATTTCCTTGTTTCCCTACGATACCCCTTAATTGAACTTCATTTACTTCCCAAAATTTTTTGAAGAAAAGTTCTTAAAAATTAAAATCTATCGTACCTAAAGATTGTAACCATTGGACTCATAGTACAACATCAACACCACACTTTATAATAGAGAGAATTAGACTATTCAATACATATTCCCCCATGGTTAGATTGATATTATAACACTTTATAGAGCAATGTATAATTCCTCTGTTTGCAACAATCATTTGACACTTTGGTGTTGGGTATAAGAAGCAAATTCCTCGGCTATCTTACAGTGAACAAAATTATGGGTACTACCTAAATCAATCAACGATATTACCTTTTTCTTCTTAATATTTCCTTCTATCTTGAGAGTTTGAAGAGTGGTATTTACTTCCAATGCATTACAATATATGCTTTAATTCAGTTCTTATTTTTCTAGGGTTGGTTCTTGATGTGTATCTTCTTATTTTGAGGTTTCTTGTTCCTTTTCTTCCTCCTCTTCACAATCTATGTAAAATAATTTATTATGAGCACACTTATGACCTCAAGTGTATTTTCTATCACAACTGTCACAAAGCCCTTTTTCTCTTCTTCTTCCAATTATTGAGGTGTCAACATTGTAGGTTTTGGAAGGATAGGAGAAACAACATTTCCATCTTTAGAGTTATGAGTGGTAGGCTTCCTTGCTACCATAATTTTTCTTTCAATTTTTCTTGCAAACCTGAAGGCCTTCTCCAATGAATCAGGTTCCCAAAGGAGAATCTCATGTTGGATGTTATCCTTTAAATTCCCTATGAAGATATTAATCATATGCTCCTCTGGAATATCATTTACCCTTATATTCAATTTTTGGAAGACCTCGTTATGCTCCACGATTGAACTCTTTTGTTTGATATTTATCAATTGGCTAAACAAGCTGTTTCTGTTTCTATCCTCGTAATGTGTTATCATTTCCTCCATAGATATTGACCAAGTTACGAGTGGTTTACTAGAAAAAAGCCATCACTACCATACAAAATGATTTGGTTATAAATATAAAGTTTCAATGCATACCTTTTGTGTGTGTTTCACATTATGGGGATCAAAATATTGCTCCATCTATAATGCCCATGTTACCAGATCCTTTCCATCAAACTACTTCATATCAATCTTTGGAATACGGTGGGTTGTCAATCCAATGTTAGAGTCTATGAGTTCATGATTAAAATTTATTTTGATGTCATCATGAGTTTCATCTAATACCTTTTCACCATTAGAAAGCATTTATTGTAGCAAGTTTGTCGAACCTTCCTTCAAACCTTTCGTGTCTGCTTTTAAGCCATTCTTCAAATATTCCATGTTGCCTTTCATTTTTTCTTCTATTCCATCCTTCAAACCTTCCATGTTCTATTTTGAACTATTATTCAAACCATCCATCTTATATTCCATTTATTTTTTGTTTACTCTTTGTGAGAGAGAAATTGGTTGCAATTGATCTCACAATCTTGATATAACATGTTCCATTTCTTCCTCTTCTTCATGTGTCATAGAAAAGTTTTATGGTTTCTTACTAGTTGTGTCCATTTTTTGTTTCAAGGCAATTTTAAATCAAACAATGATATATACTCTTCACTATTCACTTTGAGTAACTTTAAATTTATTTTTCAAACAAATTTTATGAAAAATTTAAAAAATACACACCTTCTTCTTGTTTCTTAGGAGCTAGATATTACGGTTGTTGTATCTCTATAATTCTGAATCTTAAATATATTAAATTTCGTCATATAGTATCCCACTCAGTCTTCTTTCCAACTCAAAAATAAGGCCAAGATTGGATTCTTCAAGAAAGATTTATTCCTAATATCCCGTGATGACCTGATTATAAATTGGTTCAGTAGAGCGAACTTGTACGGAGCGTGACGTGTCACATTTTTTACCTTCAACCCTGAAAATGATACCCAAAAAAATACACTTTTTCCTCTTTCTTTCTCTTTTTATCAAAGTTATGATGATTTTCCATAGGTCACGTATTTGACATGGAATTTGGGAGCGTACCAAAACCCTAACTTCCTCGTATCATATATCCGAAAATATAGCGAGACAAGATCTGAAAATTTCATGTGGTATGAATTTCAGCTTTTGAAGCTTATAAAAAATTTTATAGTGAAAATTCCACGATGACCTATTTGAAGTAGAGAAACACTAGAATTCAAAGCTCTGATGCCCAATGTTATGCAACCAACTCACAAATAGATAGACCAACGACTTAAAAATTATCCTCTTCGAGGGGGAAACCTCCTTTACATTACATAAATGAATAATTCTTGGTTGATTCAAATGAAAAAACCTCCTTTCTATATATAACAGTCTAAGGGGTCACAATATAATCAGAGCCTACATAACAATAATAATGTAAGGGCACAACAATAACAATAGCGAGCTTCTATGGGGCACAATAATAAAAATATGGGGACTACATGGGCACAACGATAATAATAAGCGGCTACACTAGTATTATAGGGACCTAAAATTCTCTATGGATGCTTCCTCCTCAATAACACCATTGAGAAATCTTGTTTTTAGATCCATCTAGAGGATCTTCCACCCCGTCTTTGTAGCCAGTGCAAGAATTGATCTAATTGATGAATACCTTTCTATGTGAAAACGGTTTCCTCATAGTCAGTTCGCTCAACTTGAGAAAATTCTTTGGCCACAAATATAGCCTTATACTTTTCTATGCTTCCATCTGCTACATGTTTAACTTTTAAGACCCATTTTGAACCCACAATTGATTTCCCTTCTATGTTGAGCACAACCTCCCATACAATTTTCTTCATTATGAATTCTCATTCTTCCATCATTGCATCAACCCAAACTAGTTTCTCAATTGTTCCCTTAGAATAATATGCCTCAGTCTCTACAATATCAATGATTAGAGCCATGTAGTTACTGTACCTCCCATGTGACCTCATTTTCCTTCACAAGTTCAAAGGAAATCTCACATTCTCCCTCAGATCGTGTACTAGTCTTTTCATTTCCCCTTTTTTTTTCTATCTTCTGTGGATGGTTCTGCTGGAGTGGATGTCTCCACTCGACCTCCTATATGCTCCTCCATTTATGGTTGCTCCACAACTTCTTGAGTTTCATCCATTGGAGCTAAAATATCCCCTTTGGGTGGGATTTGTATCTCCATCTCAAGGGAGCATCTCATTGCTCTCTCGTCATCAAGCTTTAAAACCCTTCACACAACTATCATTCTTAGGGAGGGTAACTACACCTGTTAACTATGTGCACTTTCAATGTAACACACAAAAACTACCAACTATGTTATCAGCTCAAGTTTCTTACTCGAATATTTGAATACATGGAGTAACTAGAGGCTCCAAAAATTATGAAATAATACACATCCTACTTTCTCAGACAGAAATCCTCCTCGAATGTAATCATACCAATAACTCTATAAGGACTTCGGTTCTACAAGTAGACTATTTTGTTACATGCCTCTACCCACAAATGTAGTGGCCGACCTTGGTCATGTAGCATAGATATCGCAACTCCCATAATTCTTTGGTTCTTTCTCTCAGCTACCCCATTTTATTGTGGGTTATGGGGAGGTGTCAATTTTCCTTGAATTCCTTCTTTGGCATAAAATTCCTTGAAGTCATATGAAACATACTCACCTCCATTATCGCTCTTGAGAGTCTTCACCTTCTTTCTATTCTCTTTTTCAACTAGTGCCATGAATTCTACAACTTTTGAGTATCTTATCCTTCTTCTACATGAAGACGATCCAACAGTTTCTTGATAAATCATCAAAAAAGTAACAAAGTATTTATGTCTGGTAGTGGAGGTTGTTTAGAAGGGTCCACAAGCATCAAAGTGGACTCTCTCCAAAACTTCATTTTCTTTCATATCTCAATCATGGAATTTGTATTTCACATACTTCCCTAATGTACAACCCTTGCATGCATTATGCTACTCAAGTGAGCCTTTAGGAAGGCCAATGGTTATTTGCTACATATTTTTAGGGGTGCTATGGTGAAAATGAGCAAGTACTATGTGTCAAAGTTCACCAACATCTTGGCTCTGCACTTTCTCTGCCTTACTGCTTAATGCAGTGCAATCTTCCACATCAAGTTTGTCCAAGTTCTTCCCACAAACCTCGATCTCCTTCACCTTCCCAGTGACTATGTGTCTCAGAAAGGATTTCCTTTTACTGAATATTACATCATAGTTGTTGTCTTCTAAAACTACTATGTAAATGAGGTTATTCTTGAGGCACAGTATAAACATGGCATCCTTGAGGTGAAGAGGAGATATCGATTACCTCTTAAAGGTTACTGTATCTATCTCGGTTGCACTATATCTTCTGTCATTGCCAAGCTCAATATGTATCTGGAGATATATCTCCTCCAGGTCACTGAAAAACTCTCTAAACCCTATGATGTGGAACAAGACACCTTAGTCCAAGTACCACACACTCCTCATCACTGTGTTGGCCACGTATGTGACCAAGGAGAAGTCTAACTTGAACTGTGATGCAAATGCTTCACCTTCTACTCCTTTTGTGTTCTTCTTGTTGGACTTTTCGTGTGTACACTTTGTAGCATAGTGATTGAATTCATGGAAATTGAAACATTTATTCTGAACAAGTATTTCTTCTTTCCCCCTTATCTGTATTCTGGTTTGGTTTAATATTTCTTCCCTTTTCTGATCTTTCCTTTCCAGTCCATGTAAATTTTTCTTTATCCTCTCCCTTGGATGAACTTCCTTCTCTAGTATTTCTCCCGATTTCTTCTTGTACCAAATCACATAATAAGAGGTCACAATTTGGTATTTTTTCCCTCCTATTCACTGATCCCTGGTATCTATGCCATATTTTCGGAGGGCCTAGAAGAGCAAGGAGCACCAGGTCATTTTCCACAACATTTAAACCAACCCCTCCAACCTCATCATGAATTTGTGTAAATCTAGTGAGCTACTGAACAATAGTATCATTCTTCTGCATCTTAATATTTCAATGTTTGTCTTCAAGGGCTAGTTTTGAATGGCCAATGTTATTCTCAAATAACTGAGTTAGTTCCTTCCACATAATGAAATGATTTTCTTTTCCATGGAGATTTGAAACAATGTTTTCTGTCACTCCCTCCAGGATTGTTGTCCTCTCCTCTCCTTGGCTACATCTTTCTTCCATTGGGCTAGTTTCTGGGCATAAACTAATCCTGGTTTTACAATGCTTCTCTTGACATATTCCAAAAACCCATTGTCATTAAGAACTACCTACATTTGGCCCTTCCAAGTAATGAAATTGAAGTTGCTTCCCAAGGAATACTCTAATCTCAATTCGTTGAAGGCTATTCTCCCAACCCTAAAGAAATCATGCTACACCAAAGTTGTAAATTTAAACCTCCCGAGGAGAAACTTTGAAATTATTGTTCTAATGTGAATTTTTCTTTAATACCATGTACAAATTTGGTGATAGAATTGCAACTCCTCAATAAATTTTAACTAAATCGAGAGACACAATTCTACTCTACTACTATGTGGACATTAATTCACAATTTAGAATAACATACAAAAACATGCATCAATCACATACACAAGTACACATATGCGTCTTGGAAAAAACAAATCATAAAAACCCTTTAAGTATATTTGCATTAATTAGTTGAATAGAGAAACTATTACAATTTCTAGCTCTAGCTCTAGCTCTCAACATAACATGTAAAAGAATAATTGTTCTCTCTTCGCTCAATGAAAAACTTCGGCTAACACTGAACAAAATATCAACTAACCTAGCCTCGTATTTCCTTGCAAAAATCATGAGGAAATCAATTGCTATTCTTTAGGAATTTACTCCAAAATGATTACGAAATTCCCAAGGATTGATCACTGATTACATGAAACACCTGTACACATAAGACTAGTCTACAACTGACGTTACACTGCCTTGGGATCTAGACCAAAACTGAGAAGTTCAAGTTCCTTAAATGCATGAGTTATTTGATTTTTAATGACCAGTTATCTAGATGATGTTTGAGTTATAATGTTGTCCCACTATGTAACTAACTCCCAACTAGTTCTATTAAATGTTAAAACTAGTTTGGTTGAGGACAACTAGAAATAACTAAACTAGATTCCTTTAAATTAATAATGAACACATGTAAATTGAACTACAAGCCCACCAACCCGAATTTCCTCAGCTAATTAAGTGGCAATAGCCATGTCACCTCAGTTAAATTCCTCCAAGTTGTCACATTGTTCTGGTTGCATTTCGTGAATGCACATGAATAGATGATGAAACATCACTAGTATGGATTTATTATTGGTTTTATTAATACTTGAAATAATCATGATATCAATGGTTGCTGACAATAAAAGTTGTAGAAAAAGACTATGAAACATGCAAATATGGGTTATGTTTATCATTATGGCATGCAATAAGTTAGTGGTATATGTATATTGGAGGAATGTCAATTGTAAGATAATCCGTTGATGGGAAGAGCCAAACCCCAAAGACACAAATCTCGAGGGTTTGTCGCTAAATGATATCATGAAGATTGCTATTATTATTATTATCCAATTTTAAGGTCACAACCAAGGCAGACACTAAATTGGTGTATTATACCCCCTTGTTTGTGAGAAAAGAGACCCACCTCTACGCAGGAATTTGACTGCTAAGTCTACAAACTCTACCCCCTCTCGTTTTGGACCTTCGGCCTCCTATAAGGAAACACATGCTCTTAACCATTAGGCCCACTTATAGCTAATTATGTTATTTTTGAGATGAGATTATTTGTAATATTTTAAAACAATGGTCAAGGGATGGACTCCCTTACAACCATTGGGTGAGAAGTGAACACCCTCACGAGTGTTTAATAAAATTAAAAGTTTGCTAGTTTTCACCCTACGAGGTTTCCAAGCTATATGAGTGTCTAATGGTATGATTGCTTGTTATGCCATTTTTATGATGTTGAATCCTTGCATGATGTGATATTTATATTATCAAGAATGTGATTAACTAATAAAGTTAAAATAATCATGGAATTGATGCAATTTTACATCAGGAAGTTTAAGTTAATATGTTACAACAATAGTGGTTAATGGTTTTATCAAATGATCATTGAAATAATATGGAAATTAATTCAGAAAGTTATATGTTGGTAAATACTATAAAAATACTCTAACTTCATGCATTGTCATGCGAGGTTACCAAGGAATGTTACACATAACCTCATGTTTGGAAATCTATATAGATATTTCAATGGATTGTTTTGCGTCTCAACATAAAATTAATATAAAACCTACTCATTGATATAAAAAATAAATAAGTAAACGAATAAAATTATTAGAGTTAAATGTTGTATTTGATGTGTACAACATTTTTTACTATAATATGTTTTATCTATTTCATACTAAGTTATAGAAAGTACTTATCCCTACCATCAGTGTATACACATCTATTTTAATTTTTTTTAAAGATATTTAAATAATAAAGTTTTAACTACAATGGAGTCATGGGCAACTAAGAATTGATTCAAGTTAAATATCACCTAATAAATTAGTAAAAAATATTATTTTGAAATTCTTTTTAAAAAAGGAAAACAATTGTATATATTCATATTAATCTGTTATAATTTTGTTTTAATATTTATCAAATGTTTATAAGAACTAAAATTTTAAATTGTCTTTTTTTCCTTAACTTCTATACATATAACAAGTTCTTATTTCGTGGAAATTGATTTATTATAAGTGTTTTTCATATAGAATGTGGTCGGGTGCTTTACAACATAATATAATTCAAAGTTTGTCTTATAGTATTACATTTAAAACATTAAAATATTTATATATTATTAATCTTTATTTTTAAAATATTGTTCACATTGAACTCTATGTTCTTTTTCCCATTGAATTTCGGCACTTTGCATTATTTCAATATAGGATTATATAAATCAAATTTTTGTTGCTAATCTGCTCAAAGGGAAACCATACTAGTAGTGTAATTTCAAATTTTTAAGGTTGTTATTTCTTTGTCTAACTAAAGCATTTTGTAAATGAAAACTCATACAAATAGGTTGGCTACACTCGACTAGGTTAACATACAACAACATAGAAAAAAATGACTACTACAACTATGAACATGAAACCAATGAATCATGAAAACTAATGGGTTGAACCTTGAGGCATCTACATTGGCTAGTCACCATCTTCATTAGAGAAGAAGGAGATGTTGGATGATCTCCTCACTATAATAGTCATCTTCCAATTCACACTATAATTTTTTTCCTCCAACTGTATTGATTTGATAGTATGCTCCTATTGACCATCTACATGATCAATGAGTACTCATCCCACAAGAATTTTTATGTGCAAGTAAACATTAACTTCTTGCATGTACTAGTAATATATTGACTGAGCGGAGGGCCCTATATCATGGATCCAATCAAAAGTAGCAACATTGACATTGTGATCAAGAATAAAATTATAGTCATGTTGTAATTCAACTTCCACTTATTCAATATCCCACCAGAATAGATTAAGAATGATTTACTTATATCTAGCCATGGAGTCATAAGCTTGTGCTTGAGTGAGGAGCTAGGAGGTAGAGGCAATGCGGCTTTCCATCTTGGTGGAGATAGAGGAGATCCTCTTCCAACCCTCTCTACATCTAATGGCTGCTGTACCATGATACATGGTTGTACTGAGTGACAGGATGAAGGGAGGTGGGCGATGAAGAGGAGCATACGATTCAAGGGTGGTGCAAAGGTGTGGCAAAGAGGGAGGAGGGAAAAAGTAGGAAAGGGCAACTAAGTGAGATGGCTAAGGAGTCAACAAGTGTGTGAACAGGCAATTCAAAAAGGAGGGAAAAATTGGCAGCCTATATGGAAATATATTCTAAGTGGGAGGAGAGTAAAATCTTAGAAAATGTTGGGGTCAATGTAAGAAGGGATGACAATAAAGATAAATCCTTTTCTTGAAGCACAATAAGGAAATATCATCTGAGAAATTAGTAAACCCACAATGTAGAATACTTGAGAAAAAATAATAGATCCAAACTAAGTTTGTAGTTACCATAAGTGGTGAAACATCCATAGAAAAGTTACATCTGAATCCTCTAAATGAGACTAGTGAGGAAAAACTAGTGTATAAGAGCACGATGCTAGAAATTATTGACATGATTAGCCTTGAACAATTTGAATGTTTTGGACTATGAAAGGTTAGCATTTCAAGGATTTTAGTACCATTAGGCAGATGATATGGAGGCCAACAACACTAACTGTATTGCCAAGAGAGAACTTCGAATCGATAATACCAGTGGGGTTGTATTTAGTCTGAATATTGAATTCCATATAGTAGTGTGGTGAAAGCTCCCATGGTTGGCATCTTATGTGCAGAATTATAGCACAAATATAAATCCACTACCATTCCCATTATGATTTGAGCATGGTAAAGAGCTAATGTAATTTCCCACTAAGATGCCATGTAATCCCTTGCATCATGCACAATTCTCATGCAACATTTACCCTCATTCCAAATTCATGCCATGATATGTTATTTTATTCGATCCCATCCAATTCACTAAGTATAGCAATAGCTTGAACCCCCTTGTGTTTATGATATTATCATGTCAAGGAGGCAAGGTATTCTTGCTGTTGGGAACCCTCATTGGGGCATGATGTCCTTCATAGCTATATATGATAGTGATATTGAAGGGATTTGGGAATATCATATCTCCAATCAAATTTGAGAGGAGGAGCCATTATAGTAGGAATGAAATTGGTTAGATTGTTAGACATTTTGTTTCCTTCATTGTGGACATGAGAGATTAGGGGAGCTATATTTGTTTGTACGAGTTTTGTAGTATTACCTATGAAATTTTCCAACTTCCAACTCTTAGATAATTTGGATGGAAATGACCCACATTGAAATTTGTAGAATATGTTGATAATATTCTTGGAGTCCCCTTCAATAGAAATCTTGTTCTCATTTATAATTTCCTAAAATATTTTCTCCTTAAGAAGATTCTTTTTTCCCAAGAAACATTCGAGATGTGAGAGCCCATGATGTTACATGTCTTCTGATGAGCCAATATTTCTAAACATTGGGGGCATACTTACATTTCCAAATTTCGCTCCACAAATACTTTGGGTTCTTGACCCATCTCCACCAATTTTTGGCACTTAAGGCTTAGTGAATAATGTATAGATCATGAACAGAAAGTACTTTTTTCAAACAACATATTTTTTTCCAATGTTACTAGTGCCCTCTTTTCATCTCTTTTGGTGCACCACCCCAAAGAGGAATATTTTTGAATGTTTCTTAACTTGTCTAAGATGGCATTAAGTGCTTCCATGGCTACCATAAATATGTTCAGAGCGATTGAAGAGAATATTTAAGATTTATTATGTGACTTGCTAAATTGAGCGATATGGGTCCAACGTGACCGTTTGTCTTCAAATTTTAGAAGAAATGGTTTCCATACCTTTTTCCTAAGTATATTTCGAGTGAGAAGAGTTCCTAAGTATTTGGATCCTTTGAATTTGGATATTTAGCAGAGTATTAAGGAAGAAGATTTGAGATTTTTCCATGCTAATGGATTTTCCAAAAGAATCATAAAATTATTTAAGGATATTTTTAAGAGTAGTGGATTCTTTGATAGTGCGGAAAACCAAGAGAAGAGTATCATTGTCAAACCATTGATGAAAAGAGGAGATGTCATGGGAACCTAGAGGAATACCTTTTAGTTGTCCAAGATGTAGGGTTCAATTGATAAATCTTCCCATCGCTTCATCTATAAAGATAAATGTGAGATATATATTCTCCTTTCCCTGCTTCACCTTCAAGGGACAAACATGGGCAAGGAAAATAGATTATTAAGATTCAGAAAATATTTTGGAGATAAGGGAAATAACTCAATGAATCCATATTTTAAAGAAACAAAATATAGTAAACATGTGGAAAAGAAATTTCTAGCTTAATTTGTCTAAGGAATTTGACATATAATGTTTGATGAGCATACGTGGAGACTTTTTGGAATTAATCAAGTGAATTTGTTCGTGGTCGAAAAATGTTGTCCATTATTTTTAGACAATTAATAATGACTTTAGATATTCTTTTATAAATAAAATTGCATTGGAGAATGGGCCAAAAATTTAAGGGAGAATTATCGTGAAATGTTTTATGTATTAAATATATAAAAATAGCAGCAAGGTTTGTTAGGATGGAGGATGGGTGTAAAAAATCCTCTAATACTTTCAAAATGGCATGCCCTAGACTTTTCCAACAAGACTAGTAGAAAATGGTAGTGAAGTTGTTCGGGCCCAAGGACATGCATTTAGGCATCCAAATAATTGCTACTTCCACTTTTTGCATGGTGATTTCCTTTAGAAGAATATAATTATGTTCCCTTGTTACAATTTTAGGAATGTATTTAGCTATTTTCCAAAAATAAGACCTTTTATATAGGATTGTTTCTGTGATTATGGATTGGAAGTGATTCAATAGTTCTTGGACTATTGCATCATGGCTTTCCAATTTTTGTTCATTATATTTATTTAATTCTTGATATATTGTTACTTTTCCTAGGGTTGATCATAGATATCTCAAAATTTTAGTATTTTCCCCCTCTTTTACGAACTACAATTAGGATTTTTATTTCCAAAGGATTCTATATTTCTTCAATATTTCCTCCAGCTATAGGTAACTAAATTCTTATCAATGTTCCAATTTCTCAAGTGTGCTATTTGAAATTATTTATTATTGGATAGTAGCCATCTCTAGTTCTAACTTTAGCTTTTCTTCATGGATGTTACCAAAATATTTAACATTCCTATCCATGATTTTCATTTTAAGATATTTAAATGCCTCTCAAAGAGATAATGAAGGGAAATAGGAAAATGATCTAATTCCTTCGACCAATTTTCTCAATTGGACAAAAAGTATGGGTGCCTTAGCTAGAAAGACTCAAATTTGAAGGGCCTATTCTTGGGACCACTAATCCAGTTCATTGAGAGTTCTATAATTTAGTTGTCCAAACCATAGTAAGGGAGGATATAAGCTTTAGAATTTATACATGAAATGAAGAGAGAATCTGAAATAATGAATCTATATGTTCTTGAAACTAATTGAGAGGAGCTTCCTGACTTATTATTCCAGGTGCATAAGCCATTATGAGTACTCAAATATATAAATTTTGGGATATTTATGAACTCTATGGAGAGGGATATTTCCTCATCGGGCCTATGAATCCCACCATTATTTTCATCAATATTCTTAATCATGTTAAAATATCTACCTAAAATGCAATAGTTTTCCAGTGTAAGCTTGGAAATTTTTGAGAGGTTTTGAAGGAATATTTTTTTCTTATTAGGAATTCTAGGGCCATATATATTGTTATTAAACTCAAATTAATGGAACTGGTAGGGTGAAATTTGATCGTTAGGATCATGGGAAGAGAAAAGAAATATTGAAGAGTGACCAAGGAAGGATACCATGCAATGAAAGGAACCTTAATGCTAATTTTGCATCCTAGGATGGATAATCATAGTTTCTCAAAAAAAACTTTAGAAATTTATTAAGAGAGTTAGAATAATATTTTTTTTCCTGAGTCATCATAATATTAGGGTGTTCATGGAAGATTTTATTTTTTGCTAGCCTTTTTTTGGATTTCCCATTAAAACCCATGGTATTCCATGACATAAATTTCATTGATGATATTGATAGGAGGGTTGAAGGATGGAATCCATTGGTGACACCTTGGTAATGTTTTCCAAGTAATCCCTTAGGCATTGTAGTAATTGACTATTAATTTTACACACTTTTTTCTTTGCTTGACATGGAATATGAAATTGATCTCTAGGAGGATTTATTTTTCCTTGAGAGGAATAAGACAAGTTTTGAATAGGGGAATTTCTTGATTCTTGAGCTTGAAAAATAATTAGTTATTCATTTCAAATGTATGCTCTAGTGATGATTTGAACTTTCTCTTTAGCAATATTTGTTTCCATATTCCTCTATAGCATATTTAACGTTAATTTTCTATAATTGAATTTCCTCAATATATTCTACATCAGAGAATTCTTCGATGCTATTTTAGATTTCTATATCTCCCCATTCGTCTTTTCATTTCATCTATTCTTGTGCATTTTTTGTTGACTAGAGTTTTTGTTTACTATTCTATCCAATCTCTATTTTTTTGGGAATTTATCCTTTGTTTTCTATCTCATTTTCTTCCAACTATTGGAGGACTTTGTACTAGTTATGGCTCACTGCATTCTAAGAAATTGTTTTTTCTATTCCTTTTTTGGCTATATTTCTTTTGATATACATTTTGGTAAACCCTTGTTATCAAAGGGTGAATTTACTTGTACACTTTGTTTAATGTGGTTTTTGAAAAAAACCTTAGAATAGATGGTTGTATTCATTGCATTTTCATCATCTGAATGGGATTTTCTCATACACTATTAGTTGTTCCAATACTTTTTTCCATCGCTCAATTGAACGTTACTTGGCGGTTGTTTAGATATGTCTATGTAAGCAAAAATGCCAATATATGAAAAGTGTCGACCTTACTTTGTAGTACTCAAGATCATAAAAAAATTCACTATAGAATTCCCACTCATTTGAGAGACACTGTAATAAAAAATATCTTGACAGATATAATAAATATGGAACTAGACTAGAGACATGGAGGAGTCTTCTTTGCCGAGGTGGAATCTGTGAATCCATGGCCTGATGAATAGGCGAGTAGAATTCATGAAATATGCTCCTCACTAAAATATGCAATCTCTATCATCTCTATAGTTGAATATGGTTATGAAGGAACCATTGGAACCCAACTTGAGGTTGGTATCCCCTTTGAGTGTCTAATTCTTCTATATTTAGCTAACCAAGGTTGTTTCTTATGGCCAAAGACCTACAAATTTGCATATTACGGCATGCTCTTGCATATATTCAACTTTTTCCTCTAATTTTTTATAGGGTATGTCTAGGAGAAAAATTTTAGCTCTAAGGGAGGCATGAACCCATATATTTTAGATTATTCATTGCTAGAGTAGAAGAAGTGGCTGTTTTTTCTTTGTTGTTTGTTGTGTTCGAGTGTTCATCTCCATCTTAGATTTGTTAGTTGAGGGATTATTGAATTTGCATGAGGAA
>APFE031057853.1:0-15357 GCA_000404065.3 Pinus taeda | reverse complement strand
GACCACATAAATCTGAATGAATGAGTTCAAGTTTCCTATGTGCTCTTGAATGTGAATCATGAAAATATTGTTTGCTATGCTTTCCTAGAATGCAAGCATCACATTGCTTAAGTTTTCTAGGAATTGTAGGCAAACCAGCAACACCAATTTTCTTCAATAAGCGGAGACTGTCATAGTTCAAATGTCCAAATCTAGCATGCCATAATAAACTTGATGGAAGTGTACCTTCTTCATGATGAGAATTGTATGAGAAATGTTGTGCATGAGCAGATGTTCCTTGCAGCTTGAGAAGCCTTTCTTCTATTCCCCTCATGAAAAGTGAGTGGTCAGATGCTTTTCTTACCTCAAGCTTGCCATCAAACATATGAATGGAGTGACCTTGTTGGCAGATGTGGACTAAGGACAACAAGTTTCTCTTGAGCTGTGGGAGATATAGAACATGATCCAGAAGAAAGTCTGGAAGACCAGGGAGTTTAAGCATGATTGTGCCAAGCCCTGATCGCTTGATTTTTGATTGATCTGCAAATTATACTGCTCCATCAATATTGTTAGTGAAATCTTCAAAAAAATATTTTCTATGAGTCATGTGGCAGGTTGCTCTTGAATGAAGCAAAAAATCATTTTTACAGGAAGCAAGTGAAGCATTAATTAAATCTTCGTTTACTCCAATATTACATTGTGCCACAACATAGTGAGCGGATTTAGGTGCTTCACCTTTGTCTGAATCATCAATTTTACCTTTCTATTGGTTTCTTTTCTGCTCAATTTTGTCCCATGGTAGTTTTCATGTAGAGGCATCATGTGATCCATTTCTTTTGCAGCGAATGCAGTGCAAATCTACCTTTTCTCCTTGAGAATGTTTGCCCCCCATGCCTCTGAAATATCTTCCTCTTCCTCTTCGTCCACCTCTTCCTCTTGTAGAATCTTGAGCAGGATGATTTTCTTTATGAGCAAGGCACACAGTCTCTTCAGAAGATTCAGGGGTTGTCTTCTTTCCAAAAGCTTTCTCTCTTTCAACAAACTTTTTCACAAGAGAGTCAAAGGTTATATCTTTGAGATTTCCATTTGCTTGCAATGACTCAAGATAATTGGAGTAAGAAGGATAAAGTGCCTTGAGAAAAGAAATAAGAGGAATATCCAATTCAATCTTAGTGGATCTGATATCATGCATTATAGACTTTACTTCAGATGCAAGAGAAAGAGGATCATTATTTTGTAGTTCAAGAGTGAAGAGTTTAATCATGAGTTGAACAACTTCAAGTGCAGAATGTGAGTCGTAGAGTTCTTTAAGCTTTTGTAAGGCTTCAAAGGCAGTTGAATATGACGAAATATGACGACTCACCTCTTCATTTACAGATGCTACGATTAATGCATAAGCTTTGTTGTTATTGTTTTCCCAAATGGCGAGCTCTCTGTCTGAGGTAGGCTGTATTGGGTCATTGTCTCTGTCTCCGACACACACTCCTTTCCATAACTCATTGAAAATGAGGGTGTGTTTTATCATTCGAGACCATTCAGGATAGTTCTCCTTGCGAGTGAGAACTATTCCCACCATGGATATGATTGAATGCATTCGGTAAAAAAAAATACTTTTTCTGATAGAAAAATACTTCTGCCAATATACAGTAAAATTGTACTCAAAAGGGCATTCTCAAAAGATTTCAACTCCACCATGTGACCCATAAAAATCCATCATTACATAAATCCACCTCATATAAATTTTATATAAACCCATATAAATCCACCATTATATATGCATATGGCATACATCCCATTTTAAAAACTCAATTACCATGTCATCAGAATAAAAGGCAGGGCCTGAGATTTACTTGCCCGGTCAGCATAAGCTCAAGAAATAGTTCATTTTCTCACTGCCATTTCTACGAGCATTGCAAAGTGCTCCCCATAGTTACCTTGGAGTGAGAACCTTCTCATGGAAGTTACTTTGGCCAAACTCATGCTACAAACGGCTCAATTTTCTGAAAACAACTTGTGAAGTGCATAAACAACATGAATGGATTCTCTTCAAATTATTTGGAATTGGCATGAGTACATAATGTCCATAGAGGTGTTAATTTGTATTGTGTATTCAGTAATCCCATGCTTGATGTCGAATAAAATTAAAGAATCTACAAAATGAGGAAAACAAACATGAAATCCGCTTAAAGATAACACAATAGTCCTTGCCTTTATTGCAGAATCTGATTAGCTAGTGCCTAATTATGGTTCCAGATCTTCAACACAGCCTTGTATTGGAGGTAAGAGTTCTTCCAATTCAACCTTTTTGTAAGTCAGCTGGTAAAAACTTTCTCTAGTGCCTGCATGGAGGCACCAGAGAAAAAATTAAAAACAACCTCAAATGCCTCTGCGTGAAGTCTGAAGCAGTGTTTTCCACCGGAGTAGTGTTCAAATCTCCACGATACCCCGCTTCTCCATCAGACTCCAAACGGGACCACGCTCACCACAGCTCCTCCATGTGACAACGTTCAATAGAACAGGGTACATATTATAGGTAAAGGAGTGCGTTGGTTGATATTGCAAACCGTATAGATGTGCATGAAAAGCCAAAACAGAGCAACTTGAAAGGAAATAAAAACCCAAGCGATGTCAATGGAAAGCCAAACCCAAGCAATGTGTGAAACGCAAAGTATGCAAGTAATGTCAGACAGAGAGTGCAAGTATAGAGAGCACAGGTAATGTCAGACAGAGAGCGCAGGTAAATAGTCACTGAATTATATGGAGAGCAGAGGAGCAGGCTAGGGAGTTACAAAGACATAAAGGCTAAAAAAAGGAGCTGGCTCTGATACCATGTTAGGCCAGGCAGTAACTCCATTAAGCAAAAGCTGATTCGTATCTTCTATTCCATCATATAGGACTATTATATACATGAGGGAGAGACTGTTCAGTTCATCTCCCGATGACTGTTCATATTTATCATTTATTTATTTACATATATTTACCCAATCACAAGGATTAGGTGTCAACAAAAATATTTATTTTAAATTAAATTTATCAAATATTTAGAGATATTATTTTTTTCATTTAATATATATATTTTTTAAATCATAATTACTGTAGATTTATTTTACTATGAATTTACCAAGGGTTTAGTCTGATCAATTTTTTTGCATCTTAAGATATTTGATTTGATTCCCCCTTTAAATAGCTTATATTCCACATGAATACCATGGGTTTTCATAAGTCTAGAGCTTAAAGTCGACCAGGTCAAATTTACCTTAACTAATTTACAAAAATTAATAAAATTAATAATATGGCTGAATTTTTATTTTAACATAGCATTATTTTTATTTTAATTTGACAAAGTTAAAATGTTTACATTAAATTACATTAATCTTTTTATTTAATTTAATTTTAATTTTAATTTTTATGTATTTTGACGGAGTCAAAATGTTTAGTGGACAAGATATTACAATATCTCTTTCATATTGGTTAAAAGGAGTCTCTGGATGTAATAAAAAAATATTATATTAACCAAAATTTATATTTAAAAACACAACATTGTTTTAAAGATAGAAAGAAAATTTGTAGTTTCTAACTTTTCAAAAATAGATGTAAGATTATTGACTAAGTGGTGTAAATCTATAAGTTCCAAAATTAAAGTATCTACATTAAAATGATGAAGAGTACTAACAAGAGAATTAACAAAGTTATAGAAGGAGGAGACAATACCCTAAACTCAACATATTACAATTTTACACAAATCAATTAATTTAGACTTATAAATGCATTATATTATGAATGAATTAAATACTCAAACATTATTTTAATATGTAAAAAAGTAAATTTAATATTGTAACCAACAAAATTGTATTATTTAAAATTAATATAACATTGCTTTGATATGTGAGATGAAGGAAAAGGGGACATGATCAGAGCTCTGTGGTTTTTGGGTTTTTTGCTGTTGACATCTTCAGAAGTTTCAAGTTTACACTACGGTTAGCAGCTGAAGTAAAGTCTGCGAGAAATGATAGTTCCCAAGGCCTCACTATGATCGACTAGGTGAAATATCTTGTCGGCGGGAGGATGACCTAGTCAACGTTCTGGAAGACCCGTTTAATTTGGAGCCTACTTTCACCATTTGGGCACCTGACAACCAAAGTACACAACTGAGATCGATGATACAACCGAGATCGATGATATGTCTAAAGATCAATACCCTCGAAATCATGGCCATAAACTGTTATCACCTTTACGCCCTCATTTGAAGCCCATACCCTAGCCATTGAGCACATCCCATTCATTGCAGATTCTAACTCTATCGACTATCTGATCTTAGACGAAGAGGATATTGAAAAATTTATGAATGTGACCCCCAAAGCGTAGCCACATCCAACCTATCTACAACTAGCGTCTGAAGAGAAAGGAAGCAAAGGCATTGTCCCTTAGCCTCTTTGGCCTTAGGAGGTATCCCAACAGCCCAACCCACTCATTCATGGAAACCCTAATGTGCAGGAAATACCTCTGCAAGTGGCGAATACTCGATTTTTAATTTACAAAGACACAAAAACCCTAAGTGGGTCTAGCAATGCAGGTTAAGGGGAAAATCAAACTTCCAAAAACACAAAGGGAAAGCCCCTCAAACAAAAGGAGGCTGACACAACTTGGTTGTAGGAGATTTGTACGTTTGAGATAATAATGGTCAGCTATGATGCCAGAGAATCTAAAATAAATGTTTTGGGGGTTTTGTTTTTATTTAGGGGACCAATGGATGAAACAGATATAGAACTGACGTGCCTAATCTCTTGAATAATATCAATAACTCAGCAGAGGGCTGCTATAAATATTTACACAGTGAAATAGATTTTATGATGATGAGCAGAAACATAAAAGTAATATGATTGCCACAATTTTCAATTTGAAAGCTAGATAATCATAAGTATGAAAACCTTTAAACTATGTTTATAGGTTTGAGAAAATACACATGAGCTTACAAAAGATGCTGATGATTTATTAATTTTGAGGGAATAAATTAAAAAAACGGTCCATTAATTCATTCTCTTTATAGATTATCACTTCAGAAATCTTATAGGAGTAGATTGAAATACAATTATTCCTACCTAGTTATCTCTACAAGACACAAGTATATGAATAAAAAAATAATGAATGACTCTGGAAACACTTACAGGAAACATAAACTGTGTAAAACAGAATTCAGAATCCTTTGCTTCATATTAATGATCCAAAAAAGATTACTTACATCAGATGTCTAGAAATGCTTCTTCAAGGGTGCAACCCTTAATAACTCGTGAAGAGAGTTATTTATACGACGGTAGGATGAAAAATATCCTAAACTGCTTTTACAAAAATAGATTATTTACAAAATAAAAAATAAAACTGTTTAATGATCTAGCACTGCTTTGGTGCTGTGCTGTTTGATGACTATCACTGAAAAAGGTGAGAAGTGGTTGAAGCTAGCTGACTGTTCCCTCAAAAACTAAATGTTGTTCAATAATCCTTAATCAAGTAAATCTATTAGTTCTTCCCAGCATTTCTTATCTGGGATAGAAATCTTTGTTACCCTCTTGTGGATTTCATCCATCTTGGTATATTTAGTAAAAGCCGGTTTTACCAAAAATATATGCTTGATTTCATCCAGGATGAAGAAAGAATTCCTGAGTGTTTTTATTATGAGAGTTGGTGTTGTTGATCCTTTGGCTACTAAAGCTGCATGGGTGCCCACCTCTGTTAACTTTTTGACATAATCCTTAATTGACATCAATTTATCATTAATAACCATCATAGAAGGTAAACTTTGCTGATCAAAGGTTCAATTTTGTTGAAGAATCTTTGAACCATGTTGTTAACATGCTACACTTTTCTTGTAGCTGAAGGTTGAGACTTCTATTAGTGATAATATTCTTTACTTCTAATATTGTTATAGTCTTGTCACTTATCCTTAACTCCTCAAGCTCATAGTCATCCTTGGAATTCAGAAATTTGATTATATCAGAGGTAGTCTCTAGCATATCCTCCAACTGCCTAGTTATGGATTCCACTACTTCCTGAGCTTTCTGCAAGAGATATTTTTGATTGAATATTATATTAATGGAGGGCCAAATCTCATTGATTTCCTCTATGATTTCTTCCCACATAATTTCTTTTGCTAAACCCAACTTGTTTCCTATGAAAGAATATGTGAGTTATTTCTTGAACATTTCCACTTGGCATTTGAGTCGGTTTGTTTCAGTTGTGTGTGAATTGTCTGATATAGACTTTATAAGCCGTAACTCTTTGAGTTCATCCTTCAGTTTATTGATTTCTCCTGTCTGGATAGACAGGTTCTAAAGAACTCTAGTAAGTTGTTCAACTCCTTTTGTTGTACCTGCTGTTGATGTAGTGGCTTTTGTTGGGTTGTGTTATATTCTTTCCACATAATTGACAGGGGGTTTTAGGGGTACCCATAACCCCACTTTATGGGGTATGGGGCAGCGCCCTAGAAAATTTTGGTTTTGGAACCTATGTTAGGTCGGGCGGACCCACCTATGGTTTTTTGCATGATTTTCGCACATGTTTTTTGGACACGATGGTTTTCGGTCCATGGTATTAGATGCAATGGTTTTTCGGTCCATGGTATTGGATGCTTTGGCATGTATAAATATGTATTATAACATTGAAAGGAACATAATGAAAAATCAAGCTGGTAGTCCTAGTTTTGGGATCTAGGGGAAATCTCTATGTATATGTGTTTTATGTGTTATGCTCTTGCATTGTTTATTTTTTGTGTTTTAGAATTCATATGCAGGTAATTTCTGTACAGGGTTAAAACCTACATTTGGTATCAGAGCATTTTTGGCTTCAAGGGGACGCCTTTGTTGCTGAGGGGTTTCGCTCGGGCCTGTGGTAGACCATGTTCAATGGGATATTTGCGAGATCGATTTAGTGGTGAAAGAAGATGGTGAGCAGTGGAAAGACAGAGATCGAGAAATTTAATGGTTAGAGTTTTGAGTTGTGGAAACTCAAGATGGAGGATCTGTTGGTGGATAAAGATCAGTGGATCGTGGTAGATCCAGGTACTAAGCCAACGGGAGTGTCCGATGAAGAATGGAAGAAGTTGGATTGGAAGGAAAAGAACACAATACCATTGTGTGTCTTAGATTCAGTATTGTTGACACTACAACAAAACCTTGTGATTAGCATCCCTTTTTGCTTCCTTTTTTGCATCTAGATCCGATTTTTGGTGCTATTTGTGTCCATTTATAAAATATGGTGCAAACCTTGATGCAAAGTTTGCACCGAGTTTTGCACCAAGTCTTACATCAAGTTTAGCACCAGGTATTGTAATAGGTTTTGCACCAGATTTTACACCAAGTTTTACGCTAGGTTTTATGCCAAGTTTTGTGCCATCCTTTGCACCATGTTCTGCATCATGTTTGGCACCTAATTTTGTTTCACCAACTTTTGTATCCTCTATTGCATCCACTTTTTGTGCCTACACTTGCATCAACTTTTGCATCATCTCTTGCATCCTCTTTTGCATCATTTTTTAAATCATTTTTCACATCCATTTTTGCATATTTTTTGCATCCCCTTTGTGCCAAGTTTTGCATCGAGGTCTGTGTCTAGTTTTGCATCTAATTTTGCATCTAATTTTGTATCTAATTTTGTTGCATTGACTTTTACATCTTGTTTTGCTTCCATATTTACATCCTCTTTTTCATCTGTTATTGTGTCCACTATTGCATCCATTTTTCTTGTGCCATAATTTTCATCTAGTTTGACACCTCCATTTGCACCCTTTTTGTTTCTAAATTTGCATCCACGATTGCATCCTCATATATATCTAGGTTTTCATCGACTTTTACATCTATTTTTGCATCCCTTTTTATATCCACTTTTGTGTCAAGATTTGCATCAGTTTTCGTGTCTCATATTACATCTACTTTTTCATCGAATTTTGTTGCATCAATTTTTGCATCCTATTTTACATCCATTGTAGCACCCATGTTTACGCCCACTTTTACATCCATTTTTTCATCTTATTTTGCATCTTCATTTGCTTCGTTTTTTGCATCTATCATTACATCCACTTTTGTTGTGATACAATTTATGCCATGTTTTGTACTTACTGTTGTACCCACGTTTGCTTCCAAGTTTACATCCATCTTCGCATCCTCTTTTGCATAAAATATTGCATCTATTTTTGCATCCAATTTTGTTTCTCCTGTTGCACCCATGTTTGCATCCACTTTTACATCCCTTATAACATCTTGTCTTGCATCAAAGTTTGCATCTTCTTTGTGTGTCTATTATTACATCCAATTTCTCATCCACTTTTGTTGTTCTATTATTTGTGCCATATCTCATGCATATCATTGCAACCCACATTTTCTTCCACTATTGTATCCTCTTTTGTGTCCAAGTTTGTATCAAATATTGTTTATGTTTTTTGCATCCCATTTTGACTCTACTTTTACATCCACTTTTGATTCGTCCAATTTTGCAACTAATTTTTTTTCCACTATTGCACCCATGTTTACATCTCTTTTTGCATCCAATTTTTCCTCATTTTTCATTCAAGTTTGTGTCTATTTTTTTTTTACATTCATTGTTGTATTCAGATTTGTTTCACCACAATTCATGCTAAGTTTTATGCCTGCTATTGTTCCCATGTTTTCTTCCACTTTTTCATCCATGTTTGAATCCTATTTTGTTTTCAGGTTTGCACCAACTATTGCATCTACTTTTCATCCACTTTTGTGTCAATTTTTATGTCTTGTTTTGCATCTACTTTTGTTGTGTCCACTTTTCATCCAATTTTATGTCTGTTTTTACCCCCATTTTTTTGTTTCCTTTTGCATCCCTTTTTCAACGCACATCATATTTTTTGCATTGATGACATTTCTTATGACATTGAAAATTATGAACAATTGATCACAATGTCAATAATTATGATGATGATGACATGAATTTTGATTGTTATGATAATGACAATGGTGATAAATACGATGGGGGTTACAATGACAATGATGATGATGATGCTAATGACCTTGGCCATTCTTCCCAATTTTTAAATGTTGTCATGGTCATAATCATAATAATTATCTTTGGTGTCGTCTTCCAAGTCATCATCATCTAATCAGCATTATCATTATTTTCATCTTGGTCATCATCAACAACAATAATGACATGAATGATGATTATGATGTTCATGATGAATATGACAACAATTATGTTAGTTATGACGATGGGGATGATGACAATTATAATGACGATGATAATGGTAGTGTTGATGATGATCATTGATCATCTCTAAAAAATAAAGTTGTTTTTTCTCTTGCATTTATCGTGTGTCCTAACAACCCTTTTCGAGCACTCTAACATTTTTTGGGTTGATGATATTTCTTATGATACCTATAATTATGAACAATTGACGACAATGTCCATAATCATGATGATGATGATGACTACATGAATGGTGATTATGACGATAATGAAATGATGACAATAATGATGATGATGATGGTGGTGATTATGGTGATAATGAAGATGATGACCCTCCCTCTAAACTAGGGAGGTACTCATAATGAGACCAAAAAGTACTCTCAAGTTGAAATATTCATATCAGAAGGGATCTGGATTGATAAGCATCAATGATGATTTACATCATCATAGCCAACATTGTCAAAATAGTAAGGCCTTGACTAATAAGTTTATCTCTCTATTAGATCGGAGCACAATGTTAGGAGGCATAAATTTGGACACCACTGCCTCTCTAGGTACTTACCCCATTAGGATGTTCACCAGGTATGCCCTCACATGATCATTTCCTAATCCACTATCATAATATTTGAGACTAGGAAATGTCAATCCTCATGACTATTCTTATCTTGGATTAATGTACTTGACTTATGGTGGTTAGTCCTAGTCAAAGTACAAATTATCAAGGAATATTGGTCCCAGATGTTTATCCAATCCACCATTCTCCCTACTGGTGTCTTTACTAGGCTTACGACTGTTAGTCCTAGCCATAGTACACGACACCTGGATAATATGGTGTCTGCCCTCACCCCCTCTCAATCAGAGAGGAGACATCCACAAGCATAAGATTTTCTCAAGAATACCCGTCATTTTCATAGAGAATAACATCATTAATTTGTTTTCATCGCATGACACCTTTATGATTAAGCATTCATAGATTTGTGGCAAAATATTTCCCCTTTTGTCATTTGTAATGAAATAAAATCAAAAAGTGAAAGCCAAAATCATTAAAGATACACTATATTGATTTATCTAAGTCTAAACTCTAAGGTTGAAGTGAAAATTCATGTAAATGTTATATCTATGAGTTGTGCCAAACTTATGAAAACCTTATTCCCTAATCCTATATTTAAGAAATGAAAAAGAAAGAAACATAAGGGCCAATGAATGGTAGCTCATGTATTCACTCCCTCTTTGGAAAATATATGAATATATACACTCCTAGTCACACTTGATCACATGTTTGTGATGGTTAAATCATGAATTCCTCTTTTCTCCTTGCATTTTCACTTCATCATTTAAGCACCTAATTGAGGATCTAGGGAATGTTTGTTGCCTAAGGGTTTCATTTCTGCTCTTGGTTTACTTATGTCACACTATTGTCAATTTATGTGACGGAGTGAGATACATAAGTTTGTGGAGTTATTAGAGTGGTGTATTAATTTAGTCACCACACACACATGTATTACATCTCATTGATCCACATGTGTGGGTTTGAGATTCATTGCTTGACAACTTTAATGGAGACTACTTTATGGCTTTAATTGTATAGCTTACAAAATACGTTGTTAAACATTGCAATTCATCCTTTCTTTTCCTCGAGATACTTGCTAATATTGATTCACTCCCAATAATCCATGGAGATGGGGAGTATAAATTACTTGTGCTAGAAATAGAATTTAGAAATAGAGGTTTTCCATTTGCGATATTGGAGTCATAGACATTAGATACATGGTAATAGTCCTCGATGTCAATTAACTAAAATTGTATTGTCATAATGCGAAAAGAGGTAAACATATTGGTAACCTTGATGTCTTGATCATTTCAAATAATAACCATTCCACCCAAGTATCTCTAAGCATCAATCGCTACTACTTGGAAATTCCTCCCCCATTTTCTAATTATATGAGGTAGAACCTCACTTAATATTTTTGCTTCTTATATCAACATTATTGATGGGTGCTTTGCGTACCATTTTTCTTTTAGGAGTCTTTGTTTTCCTTTACTATTGAGGCTCCTCATGTTCCATGAGACTATTTTCATTGAGAATTTACATAGAAAGGAAGTATAATGTGACTAAAAAAAACATGTCTCAAGATTTAGGAGCTTGGACAATTCCACTTCATGACTCCTATATTTCCTTAACCTGGGACCAAATGGTGAACTTGATGGCCTTGAGGGAAATTGACCAAAGAAAATCTAAAAAAGAGGTGAATTTTGACTTTATCACATACAATTTAATATACTAAAAAGAATATCCATATTTCATCAACCAATGAATCATTAAAAAAAAAATCCAAAACAATTTCATCAAGAAATGAATCATTGCATTATAAAATACAATCTATAAACCTTTTGGGAACGTTTTGCTAAACCATGGTAAAAAACCAACATATTTAATATTAATATTTAACAATAATATGGACAATAACACGTTTTGATAAATTAAATAACATATTATCAAGCCTAAAAAATGTCACTAACAGAAAACTATAAAGCATGCAACTAATGGAAGTGACCAATCAAGGCCACCATAAGACAATTAATTTATTAGGACCAAGATTGATGGGGACAAAGATCTACAAAGGACAAAAGCAAACTTATTTTAACTTTATTGTTTTATTAGGTTCAAGATGAATGTTTGAAGATATAATGAAGAACATAATTAGTTTTATTGCACTAAGAAAACCCGAGCACATTCTATAACTTAGCAAGGAAGAGATGTATAATACCCATCTCAATGACACAACACATGGCATTAAGTTACTTTTTTTATATATAACTTAAAATCATAAAATCACAAATTTAGTATTAATGGAATGTTTAAAATCCATTTTTATAAAAACAAAATATAATTTTTCTTATAGAAAAAAAATACCAAAAACTAAATATATTTTTAGAAAAAAAAAAAAATAATACTAAAACTTAATATATATTAAAAAAAACTAAAAATAAGCAAACAAAAATTTGAATTTGACACTCTTCTTCACTCTAGAAACTCATATGGTGGAATGTGATCTCTTAATCCTCATCTTTAGCTTTTTCCTAAAAAAATAAAATCATACAAAAGTGGGAAAGAGCCATAAAGCATGGGGAAGCTTTTTCCTAAGCACAAAAGCATCTAAAAAGTGGAAAAGGCCATTTTTATATGAGGAAACATTATTCGCCCAAAATATTTATCCCAAATTGAACTAATGAGGAATTTGGGAAATATTCATAGCCTTCACTTTCCTATATATTGGAGGCTTGGCCATTAAGAAAATGATGGGAATTCTTGTATTGTCACACTGCTGAGATCTATCTTGAGATGGAGAGTTTTGGAGCTAGGAGTTGGGGGAGGTGCTGCTGCAACTACGTATGATTGTTGTAACTTTCCTCCAACTCCTTTATTAATATAGACTAGTTGTTCTTCCTTCCATATGTTTCTATTCATTCTTTACTTATTCTACTTAAGTAATGAATGTATGAGATTTTGGTTTATACTTATTTATACAATAATATTTATATGTTTCTAATAGTTTCGATTATCAAGATATTATGCTATGAAGGTTGCTTTATTCTCTCTCTTATGTGTAGGACCAAGCTTTGGAACTAGCTAGGAGCGCTTCCTATCTATACTAAAAACTCCAAGAAGACCTGCATGCGAGGAATCACAATAATTCCTTCTCTTTTTCTTAATATATACTCTACATCTTGATTTACTAAGAATCTCGAGCCTTAGAACAACCTTTCTCTTAATTGGTTTATCCTAGGTTTTCGGGATAAAGTGAGATGGTTTTATGTTCATCTAACTATGCATTAAATCTTACAGCAAAATGATAATTAGAAACTTTAATATATTTCACTATGTAAATGAAATTAGTAAAATGAACCCATAGAGGGGGTCATAAATGGAAATAAAATTAAAACTCTAAACAAGAAGCCAAAAGTGGATGTAACAATGGAAGCAAAATTCGGAGTAGAATTGGATGTTCAACTAACCATAAAAACAAGATGCAAACAATGACACAAAAAAGGGTTTTAAAGTAAAATTAAAAAAGCGTGCAACACTAGACACAAAGAAGGGAACAAAATAGGGTATATGAAAGGATACCGAATTGGGCACAAACAAGGATGCAAAAAAGGACACCAAAATGAGGATGCAAAGAATGGTGTAAAATTAGGATGCAAAATTGGGTGTAAAAAGGATGTAAGAAAAGACACAAAACAAGATGCAAAATGGGACTAAAAAAGGGTGAAACCAAGGATGTAAAAAATGATGCATAACAAGATGAAAATTCAAACTAAAATCTAGGTGCAAAATGAGATGCAAATGTGGACATAAAATGTGGCAAAAAAAAGGATGCAAATTTGGATGCCAAAAAGGATGCAAAATTAGATACCAAAAAGGATGCAAATTTGAACATAAAAAATGGTGCAAAATTGGACACAAAAGAAGGAAAAATGGTGCAAAAATGGGCATAAAAATGGCTCAAATTTGGATGCAAATTGAGATGCAACATTGGATGTAAAAAAAGGTGCAACAAATCATTCAAAATTTGGTGCAAAAAAAATGCAAAAGTAGACGAAAAAAATGGCTCAAAATTGAATGTAACAATAGACACAAAATGGGATGCAAAGGTGGATGCAACACATGGTTAAACATAGGATTCAAATTTATATGCCTAAAAGGATGCAAGAAATGGTGTTAAAAATGATGCTAAATTGGATGCAACAAATGATGCAAAATTAGATGCAAAATATGGTGCAAAATAGGATGCAAAAAAGGGAGATAAATAAAATGCAAAAATGGATGCAAAATTTGGCACTAAATCAGATTCAACATATGGTGCAAAATTGGATGGAAAAAATGGTGTAAAAAAAGGCAGAAAAACGGGCGCAAAAATAGATATAAAAATAAGTATAAAATTAGAAGCAAAAATGGCATAAGACAAGATGCAAAAATTGGCACAAACTGGATCTAATAAAAGGCACTAAATTAGATGCCAAAGTTGGTGTAAAACTCGATGCAAATTATGACACAAAACTAGAAGCAAAGAATGCCACAAAAGAGGAAGCAAAAAATGATGCAAAAATAGATGCAAAAAATGGCACAAAACTAGAAGCAAAACATGTTGTAAAACCAAATGAAAATCTTGGTGCAAACAATGATGGAAAATTTGGTGTAAAAAAATATGCAAAATTTGGCGTAAAAAATGATGCAAAATTTGGTGCAAAAAAGGACGCTTTAAAAATTGTACAATAGAGCCAGATTTAGCACCAGGCTGCTCATCCCAATTGAGAAAAAAATGCACTAAAATCTAGTGCACATTGTCTGTTTTGTTGTAGTGTGAATGTATCAGGGGAAGCTACGATGAAGGCTTTGTGGGACAAGTTAGGGACTTTGTACCAATCTAAGTCTCTAGTGAATAAACTATTCCTGTGGACAAAGCTATATAACTTGAGGATGAAAGATGGAGACTCAGTGATAGAGCATCTGAATGCATTTAACACTGTGGTAAGTCAGTTAGCATCTGTTGATATTAAAATTTCAGATGAAGATAAGTGCATCAGTTTGTTGTGTTCTCTACCAGATTTGTGGGATAGTCTGGTTATTGTAATAGGTAGCAATGCAAATTCCTTGCATTTTGATGAAATAGTATCATCCTCGCTGATGGAGGAGATGAGACGGAAAAATATGGAGAGCCAGAATGGTGATGCCTTGTCTGTACGAGGACGATCTCAGAACAGAAACAAAAATAAGTCATTGAGTGGGAGATCTAAATATATAGGGAGATCTAAATCTCCAGGAAAACCTATAAAAGTGGTGTGCTGGAAATGTGGAAAGAAAGGGCACTACAAAAGGGACTATAAATCTAAAGCTCCTAACAAAGGAAAGGGATTTGATGATGCTCCTTCTACAGAGGCGAAAACCACCTCAGATGAAGGTGGGGATGTGTACTTGGCTTCTTCAAGTACACATGTAGATCATGAGGCATGGTTGATTGACTCAGGTGCATCCTTTCACTTCACTCCCCATAGAGAGTGGTTCCATAAGTGTTATCGAGAATAGAGTCCACTTAGAGCTGCTATTCCCATTAAGACTGGTAGCTATCTTAGAAACAAACAAGTTAAAACTACTTTCGTTTTCCTTTATGA
>APFE031057841.1:0-10153 GCA_000404065.3 Pinus taeda | reverse complement strand
TTCAAATTTGTTTAATGTTTATGTTTTCCACTGTCTAGAGAGGATTCAAAGTCATTGTTTGCCCTCTTTAGCTTCTCTTTTTCTTCCTTGATCATTCATCTCAGCTAAAAGCATCAGCACAAATTCCTACCTTGCCCCAAAGACCCACCTGAAAAACCTGAGCTCAATCCCCGCACCCTGAATTGCACTCCCTCCAATTGCCACCAAAAACCCCAAAATTTTTAAATCAACCCTCTTTATCAGTTTACTAGCCTAATATAAGTGTTCCTAATTGGGTCAGCTCATCCTATTGAAAGATCTACCGAGTTTGACCGGAGAGAGCCTTCTCCTGCCTCGTAGGGCTAGCTACGAGGCTGAATGGTTTGATGTAGCCTTGAGATTTGTCTATCTCAGCCTAGGTGAAATTTCAAGCGCTAACATATAGCATTGTTCCTTTACTTCCAGATATTCCTAAAAATAAATCCAAGAACCAAGCACTAGGCTCTGTTGGCAATCGGGTTCTTATAGCGGTTTCTTTTACAATTTTCAATTGTTGCTAGTATATGCTCCCGATTGTGATCAATGGGACCAAATAGGGCGATAACCATATTCCACACTTTTTCTCTGGTTTGACATTAATTCGGTAGATGAGGCATCATTTTCTCGTTGTGTTTGCATAGGGGACATTGAGAAGGACCCATAAAACATTTCTTAAGCAATTGATCCCAAGTTAGGATTATTTTGTGTCCAACTAACCATAAGAAATGGGTGACTTTTGGCCAAAGTTTCCCATTCCATATTCTGCCTCATATGCTATGCTGGAGACTGTTATTAGCGTTTACCTTAATGAGGTAGGCTTCCCTGATGGAAAACCCACCCGTAGTCGAGAAACCCCATCTGAGTTTATCACGCTCTTGAGAAATATGGATTCTCCACTATTGCAATTGTTGAGATACAACTTGCCAACATTCTTGAGGTGCCTCCATATGCCAATCACGAGTAGATTTCCAAGCTTGCCATTCCTATTGGGCGGTGTTCTCTATCCAATAGTCAACGACTCGACCAATGCTTTATTGATTTAATTGATTCTTAAGGTCCATAAGGGAGACATCCCTATCTAGGTGAGGAATTTTTTGCCACAATTCTTCCCAAATAAGGCGGACATGCCATTCTTAATTTCCCAAAGAAAGTGATTGTGGATGAGATAGTCATTCTAGTTGGCTAAGTTCCATATGGTAGAACTAGTAGGAAAAGAGGGATCCCATAGGAGCATGCACTGAGACCTTCTTTGACCATGCTTCTAAGTCCATATTCGTTTCAACTGATCTGTACCTCCCTTGATCCAATGCCACCATAGTTTGGCCCCTAATACCGTGTTCAAATTTTCTGGATCCCATAGCCTTAGATCCCCTTAAGCTTAGGGAAGGCATAGTTTATCCTAGGAAACTAAAGGCCATTTATTTTTAAGGGTGACTCCATTCCACAAGAATTTTTTGAAGATGGAGATCAGATCTCGATAAATACTCTTAAGGGTGGGGAGAACCAAGAGTTAATAGATCGGGAATGCCTATAGGATTGCTTTGAGGAGGGTTGCACGCCTTGCCAGGTTGAGGACCCAGAATGCCCAGTTGGATAATTTTTTCATGAGTTTAGTGCATATGTCTTTCCAACAAGCAATACACAAAAGATTTGCAAGTAAGGGGACTCCCAGGTATTTCAATAGAAGGGAGTCAATTAAGAAGCCTAATAAATGAGGCAAGAAAAGTTGCACAGGACGAGGAGTATGAAAGAAATAAATATTAGATTTTTCCTTATTGAGGGGCATACCTGAGGCTGCTTGGAATCCATATAGGATCCCATCGATCATTAAATATTCCTAGATCATGGGCTCTCCGTACAAAATATTGTCATCAACAAACTACTGGTGAGTCATGAATATATCTATGCCTGAGAGGTGAAGCCCTTTCAACTCATTGTTGGGCTTTACTGCCATGATTAATCGACTTAATCCATTTACTACAACTATGATGAATAAGAAAGGGGATATCACGTCTCCTTGCTGAAGGCCCCTTGAAGAATGGAATGTGGTTGAGGGGGCATAGTTCAACAAAATTGAATAGAAAGGAGTTGAGATCATAGAACGAGTCCAGTTAATCCAGTCTTCTACAAATCCAAAAGCCTTCAGAACTGAAGGGAGGTATACCAACTGAGATGGTCATAGGCTTTGAACAGATCTATATTAAGAAGCATCCCTAGTTTCTTGTGACTCTTGAGTGAATGAATAACTTCATGGGCGAAGACTATTCCGTCCAAGATCTGATGCCCTTCTACGAACCCCGATTATTATGGGCTAATGATTTGATGGAGAATGGGCTCTAGCCAACAAATGAGGATAGAGGAGAGAATTTTATAGATCACATTGCATAAGGCGATGGGTCGAAAGCCGCCTAGAGTGTTGGCCTCCTTAGATTTCGGAATGAGGATGAGGAAGACTGTATTTAGACCTGACCAAATCCGCCTTTATGATCTTCCAAATTTGCTCAACTCATTTCTAGGAGCAAACGAAGTTCTTGTAAAGTACCCTTTCTTCACCTTATTCTTTGGTTTTTAACGTTGTTTCTTGTTTTTATTTGTTTATTTACAAATCATGCTATTGTTGGCTTCTTCTTTTATAGATATTTTTGATGTCGTTTCTTCTTTAATGGCTGGGTTTTCTGAGTTCTCCATAGAGACAATCTCCTCTTCTAGGTTTTTACATAGTCTATTCTTTTCATCTATTTCACTTCTAGCTGAAACAATCTCAACTTCTAATATTTCACATTATTCTTCTTTCTCCTTCAGTCGATTGCTAATCACATCTTCTATTTTCCTTGCTTCTTCAAACTGCATCTTTAGGTTCATAATTTCCTCCTTGAACTCATATTCTCTTTTGTCACATATTTGCAATAACTTCTTTTGATCTCTGCTCTCATTTGCAAGTTTATCTATTTTAGCCAAGGATGAGTCATGCTTGGCTTGATATTCATTTTTATTTTCTTCATGAGAATTAGGTATAATTATATCAACAAAACATATCTCATTTAATTGAGCACTTTCTTTTTTAGAAGCAGTTTTCTTCTTCTTCTTCTTCTCTTTTTTTGCACTGCTGCTACTAGTATCTCCTTCATGCATGAGCTGCAATCTATCCCATATTTATTTTTTAGAATTTAAATCTATTAATGTATCAAGGTCCTTATTATGAATAATTTTATACATTTCACATTTTTCCTTAGCATTCCACCTTTGTTCTTAACTAGACAGAGAATCACCTTTATTGTATCCATCACATACAAGCTTCCATACACCAGGTCCATAAGCTATCAATTATGATTTTATCTTATCTCTCCATTCATGAAATTTTGTTGTATTAAGCACATGTACACTTTGATAGTCCATGAATCAACCAAATCTACCTTTCAACTACTATGCTTACACATAAGGAACCTACTCCGATACCAATTGACGGAAACTTTACTAAACTAAGGGGGAGGGGGTGAATCAATTTAGTACATTCATGGACATAAAATTATTTTCTTTTAATTGATTAACTTAACTATTAAATGAGAAGCTTAACACATTATGAAAAACAAATTTAACATGTGAACACTAGGTAATATGTAAACCAAAACATCACATCAACACATAACAAAAACACATATGGACACCATATATAAGTGGAAACCCATAAAGGGAGAAAACAACGAATTTGTTATCGTTGTGATGCAAAGGTAAGCTCCTACTACCTTATTAAATCCTATTTTATATAGGTTCCAACCTACAAGAGGCTTCTACCTCAATTTCTTCTGCAAGCTTCTACTTGCAAGGAAGCTCCAACTCCCATCAATTTTCTGTAGGATACAACCCACAAGATGCTCCTACCACAACAAGATCCAACCCATTATTTATCAAGCTACAACTTGAAAGGAGACTACAATACCTTGATGCATACAGGAAACAACATGCTCGTTTACCTGGTTTATAACTCTGTATACCTCCATCCCTATCTCTGCTTCTTCTCCTCCTCAAATCTACTTTACATCAACTTTATATATGTGCTAGGTAACTATTAAACAACACCTTAATCAACTCTCATATTCTCTAACTCTCTAACCTTCATCCTTTCCAAAAGCACATATTTTTATAAACAGACTTTAATGGAAGTTGGTATCCCAAATATGAACATGAATTGAAAATATTTGTCTCTTTGAATTCCAGTCATTCGTTTCACACCTTTTGAGATTTTGAATATTAAAATAAAATAAATGCTTCACCAAGTCGTATTTTCAACCACATGTAATGATTAAATAAAAAAAGAATAACAAGCATAGCTCGTGCCTTGCATCATGTCTTTTCCTTGCATCACAATAATCTCTACAACATTCCGTCATCAACAATCAACAAGCATATGTAACAAACAAGGATGTGTAAAGTAAGAAATCCAAGACAACCATCCCATCAATGACACCCTTTGGTATTCTACTTTGTTGTTCCTTTTCCATAACAATATATATAACACCATCAACACACAATCATCTCAACATGCAATGTCAACATATGAAAGCAAGCTCTAACAAGTTGTTCTCCTTCACCTCCAAAGCATAGCAATACTTGCATCAACACAAGCATGTCATGAACAATACATGTTCAACTATGCATACATTATACTTTGTTGATCCTTTACCCTTCCGTCAATAAATAACATATCTCTTTCCTCTGCAACATGCCAACTTAACAACATAGTCCTCTGAAACATATCTTGCAACATTTCTCACAAAACCATTCAACAACTACAATGCATCAAGCCATAAATATCATCAACATCATCACAACAACGATCAAGAATATGAAAACATCACAATATGTGAATATGCAAGTAGTTCAACATATGTATATGTAAGCAATCTTAACTTCTTTGTAATCTTATCAACCTTTGCACCATAGTCAACAACCTTTGCACCATAATCATCAACATAACAATATATGCAACCTCTGCAACTAACAACAAGAATAAAACAAGTTGCTTCATACATCAACTGACATCACAACACCACAATCATAATAAGCCTAGCATAACAATATCACAACATCTCCATAACAAATCAATCAACAATATATGCAACAACATAGTGCATCAACATCAGTATACCTCAATGCATCAACATCTCCATAAGTTATTCTCTGACAAGTTACATGCTTAGCTACACTTCCTCACACACATATGGTGACCACACTTCTTGCTACTCCTTTGTTGTTCATTTTTCATCAATGGCAACAATGCTAACACTGTTATCCTATCTTTGCAAATTGGATGGATGTAATAATAGTTCGTTGATTCCAAAGTGCAACTAGTAACCCCAATCAAAGGTTATGTGGTTAGAATTTACAATTCTCCTCCTTTTTGTTTGAAAAACATTATGTGTATTTTTAGATTGGTAAATGTTCAACTCCTAAGGGGTATGAAGCCATTGGGTCAATATATAGGAGTTCTGTCTCAATTGCAAATATGACCATTTAAATAGGCAAAGGGATTACTACCAGTGGCATAGCTAGGAGGAATTCATACTCCTGATATTCATTAGGCACTGGATTTGGGGAAATGTATAATCTCACTTAAAAAACACACTAGTATCAAATTATAGCATCAAGTTTACACGTAATTGAGCAAGTCTTTTATCCATTTTGGATCCAACTTGCTACAAGTCACAATTTTTTACTTGCTCACCTAGGTTAGGATTATTTAATTTGTAGTAGTGTTGGTGATTTCATTAGGATAGAGGAATATTGGTGTGCATTTGGTCATATTATTCTAGTTTTAGAAAGGAAAATAGTGATGGAAAAATCTTGTAAACTTGAAATCCAATAAATTATGGAGCAAATTAACCAATTATAGGAAGAGCTTCTTACAATGCAATTAAAATTCAATAAAATATCCTCCAATAGAATGAAAGTCATGGATTTGCTTGTGTAATAAAGGACCTTAATGTAGAAATTACGGTATAGATTTGCAATTTCTCATGAAGTTTTAATCAAAATCACAAGACACAAACCTACTCTACTGCTTTGCGAAAAGTAATTCACAATGTAGAACAAAAAATTTAGACATGCAATAAGAAATAACACACATGTAAATATTATTTTTCCCGAGGAAAGAAAACTACTAAAAACCCTAATGCCTGCTTGCATTCATTTGATGAATCAAGATGTATTGCAATTGTTTTGCTCAACAGAGCACACCTTGCAAGTGAATAACCTATCTCTCTACCCACTGAGAAGTTCTGACCCAAACTTAGTCAATTTATGCCTCTTCTTGAGCCCCTATTTCCTTGCGCAATTCCTTGAGAAATTAGGCCCCTATTATTTAGGAATTTCTCCAAAATGGATTGTGTAATTCCCAAGGTTGATCACTTGAATACATGCAACACCTGTACACTCAAGACTAATCTGTAACTAATGTTACACTGCCTTGGAATCTCCACCACAGTCGGGGAACTCGAATTCACTACATGCACTAGATATTTTGGGTTGATTGATCAATTATCTAGATGATCACTAAGTTTTACTGAAGTCCCACTGCACAACTGACCTTCCACTAGTTCCTCCTACAATTGGAACTAGTTTAACTGAAAATAACTTGAGATAACTGAATTTGATTGCTACAAATTAGCAATCACACATGCTTAACTGAACTCTGACTCCTCCAACTCAAATTTATTGAGTAAAGTAGGTGACACAAGCCATGTCACATGAGTTAACTGCATCCAAGTTGTTTACTGATGTGGAAATTCTTTTTTTTTTTTCTCAATTTAATCAAGGCAAAACCAAATTGAGAATTTATTGTTGCATTTTTCAACACTTAATTCAGAGAAATGAAGATGAGATAATCGTTATGTTCAACAAATAGAAGTTTTACAAATTGCAATGGACAAAAAAACATCTGGTCCCTCCCTTTCAAATATTCAAATGCCAAAAATAGCTCAAGTAGTCCTAGAGATGAACTAGACAACCACTCCTTAACAAAAAAGCCAGGGACAAAAGGGAAACTACATAGGTTAGATCAGTAAAATGATAAATTATAAATGTTGTCTTTTTTTACATTTTTTTGGGCACGTTTACACATATAAAAACAACAATATAAATATAAAGGATGTGAAAATTTTGAATTTTGAAAAGGTCATTAGGAGTAAAAAGCAAATAAAATAAAATTGACTTGGCCTTTGTGAATAATGGAAAGGTTGTAACAACTGCACTTACACACTGTCGCTTTTTAAAATATGAAAACCTATTCTATTTTTTGTTAAAAAATATTATTGATATTTAAATTTATTAGGATTTAAAATCTACACCTTGAAATTTTTATTCAAAACGACAATATCACTAGATTTATGAGATGTTTAAAGGATTATGTCGACTAGAATAAATAGAAAGTGCCCTATGATTTAATTAATTAAATCAAATGTACATTGTATTATACAATTTTGATGCAATTCTTACTAGCATTTAATATATATACATTAATTGATATCTTTAATTTATTTGTTTTGAGTTTTAGTTACAAGTTCCTCCATATACATTAATTGATGTTTTTAATTACATGGTAAGGCATTCCCTTTGGGAATAACTCCCCTAGTTACCACACTGTACTCTTTTGCATCGTTAGATCCAATGTTAGATGATTGAAAGTTCTTCCACCATTAGATCCCACTCCTTTAATAGTCAATTGAATCTTGATTTATGCAACTGTTCAACTTGATAATCTTTATTATAACCCATGAACATATTGCAAACAAGCCAAAAAATAAATAGACAAGAAATAACTCCACCAAAGAACTGAAATACCAAGGAATGACATACTTTCTCGTCCATGTTCCTAGCCCTCGGATGCCATCCCCCCCGGACAAGAGGACAACCATGCTGGAGCAAGTTGTCATACCGAATAACTGAATAAGTGTAATGAGAGTTTTTAGGTTCTTCTCGGTCCAAGGAAAAATTCATTTTCCGTTGACGAGTTTCTCCTAGGGTTTATCCGAATTTCAAAGTCATATTTATATAGGGAGGGTTTTTCATTATAGCTATATTTCTATTTTCTTGAATGTACTTGTGGTTGGTCAAGTATTGAGCACTTACTTCGGCAGAGTCTTATATAATGACATATTTACTGCGTATTTAGGAAATCCTTTTTCTTATTTAAAGAAAGAATAATGACATATTTACTACGTATTTAGGAAATCCTTTTTGTTAGTTAAAGAAAGAATCTGATTTGCTATTATATTTCTATTATTTTCTCTATGTATTAGAGTTTTTATTTTTATCAAGACTATAAATTTTCTGGTAGAGTTTGCATTGTTGTAAGCGTATTTTTTTTTCAATAATTTCTCCCCTAGTTGAGAAAGCGACTATAGGACCATGTTTGCCATTTTACTTGTTCTTTCATAGACTCTCATTTGGTATATGTTGACTACAAAATTTGTCTTTAGTTAAAGCACATTTCTCTTAACTGTCACTTCTCTCTGTAAATTGAAGGTTCAATTATAGCATAAGAGAAAACATAAGCAAAGAATCTAGATGAATTTAAATGGAATTTGTGGTCAAATGTTCCAAAGGGAAAGATAGTTTGATAGGCTGCACGCATCATGCTACACAGTTGTCAAAGCACAATAAAATGGACTGTCACATACTCGTGTCCAAGAAACCAATGTATCTGACACATTCAAAGTTAAGGTTTTGAATGCTCATAATATGAATTTAACCTTCTAATGAGTGATCTAGGTCAAGTCCTCTAAGATGATTGCCATATCAGAATTCTTTAACGGTGCTCCGTATTATGTTTTTAATTTCTTTCGTCAATTATGTTGGGCCAACTATTGCTTTAATGCTAACCGCCACTTACAAAAACAAACTATGGAATTGAAAAAAAATAGTTTTTTTTTTGTTTTTTGTTTTTTAAAAAGAGAGTAGGTAGTTAAAAAAAATTATAAAATTAATTAAATTATAATTTTATTTAAATTATTATTATTATGATTTAAAAATAATATTTAAATTTAAAATATCTAAATTAAAAAAAAAGCCTATAGAATTTTTTAATTATTGAGTTCTTCTCTACTTTAACATTGAAATTTCTAATTTGTAAAAAAAAATAATATATAAATTAAAGATATATAAGTTAAAAAAAAACCTATACAAATTTTTTAATTATGGAGATTCTTCTCTACTTTTAACATTGAAATTTCTAATTTGTAAATATGCATTGTTACAATATCAAATTTCCAAAAATATAGAACTCATTTCATATGACATTTTGTTAATTAATCAATTTAATTAAAAGGTAAAAAGAACATTCTTTATAGAAATCAAAGGATATTATTAGAAATATTCTGGAATATTATGTGGAGGTTAAATACTTATCATCTACCTAATAATTATTATTGATAATTAATTGAAAATTTTGAAAACTCTATTCCAAAATAGGGACGCCTATAAACTCAATTTTTTCTTTGATTGATAATTTAATTAATTAAAATCACGACATGAAATATTATGTTAAAAGGATGAGTATTTATTAAAAACTAAGAAAAAGTTTAAAAATTTGATAAAAAATGTTTAAGTTAAAATCAAATTATTTTATTTAAAAAATAAGTTTAGGGATTCATCTCTTTAGACCCTTATATATATATATATATATATTTATAATATACTATATATTATATATTAAATATATATTATATATATTATATATAATACTATATATATGATATTATATATATATATATTATTTATTGTATAAACTTGCAGTTTTGGAATGGCCCGATGAATAGATCACCCTTGAAAATCCCTAGGAAACTTGGATTTTGTAGCGTACACAAGTTAACCTTGCAATTAAAATAAATCTTATTGAATTGTAGAGAAAATTAATATAAAAAATATACTGCAAATCAATGAGGCCATTTTAAACATAATAATTTGCTTTTTCAATTTATATCTATATAGTTGACATTGGAATATTTTACTTAATATGAACATCAAAATATTTTATTTATGATTCAAGTTGTTTCTTTTATATTATTAATAAAAGTTTAAATGTTACATATTAATTTTAAACTAAGAATTAAATGAATTGCAAATCTCTTTCTTATTATTT
>APFE031057840.1:188374-198429 GCA_000404065.3 Pinus taeda | reverse complement strand
TGTATCATTTATAGATGACTTCTCAAGGAATACATGGATATATTTCCTTAAGAATAAATCTGAAGTCTTTGATAAGTTCAAAGAATTTAAGGCTCTGGTGGAAAATCAGACAGAGAAGAAGATAAAGGTGCCGGGGACAGATAATGGTGGAGAATTCTGCAACAAGGAATTTGAAGAATTCTGTAAGAAGTGTGGTATAGCATGACAGAAGACTACTCCATATACACCTCAGCAAAATGGAGTCGCAGAAAGAATGAACAAAACATTGATGGAAAAGGCAAGAAGCATGCTCAGTGGTGCCAGGTTAGGACAATAATTCTGGGCAGAGGCGGTGGATACTGCATGTTACTTGGTCAACACGTCACCTTCATCAACGTTGGAGGATAAGACTCCACAAGAAGTATGGACTGGTAAGAAACCCTCTCTTTCACATCTGAGGGTATTTGGATGTGATGCATATGTACATGTTCCAAAAGGAGAAACGAACCAAGTTGGATAGTAAATCTGAAAAGTGCATCTTTATTGGGTATAAGGATGGTTTAAAGGGTTATAAGATTTGGAACCCAGTAACAAGGAAGGTTGTGTAACAATGAGATTGAATGTTCAGAGAGGTGAAAGATGTTATTAAAACATGAAGTCCACCAAAGAACCTGTGAAGAATAGATTTGAACTAAAGGAGGAAGAATCAGAACTCTGAGCAGAGGAGGAATCAGAATGAAGAGCCACAAACTATCCGGCTGTGAGAAGATCAGCTCGAGAAAGAAGGCAGCCAGAAAGGTAAATATGTCCATCCTTATTTCTATTCAAACTTTCTTGTCTGTTACGATGATATCCCAGAACTGTGAAGGAAGCAGTGGATTCAGAGGATGAAAACTCTGGAAAGAGGCCATGGTTGATGAAATGGCATCTTTGCACAAAAATGAGGCTTGGGATCTGGTGGAGTTGCCGGCTGGAAGGAAACCCATTGGCAGCAAATGGGTGTTCAAGAAGAAGACAAATGCAGAAGGGAAGGTGGGGAAATACAAAGCTCGGTTGGTAGCAAAAGGTTATTCCCAGGTGCCGGGAATTGATTTTGGTGATATTTTTTCTCCTGTTGCCAAGGTAACTTCTATTGGATTACTTTTATCTGTTGCTGCTGCTTTTGATTTTGAGGTAGAACAGATGGATGTGAAGACAACATTTCTTCATGGGGATTTGGAAGAGGAAATCTACATGAAGCAACCTGAAGGCTTTGCAGTGAAGGGTAAGAAAGAACTAGTATGCAAGATAAAGAAGTCTCTGTATGGGTTAAAACAGTCACCAAGGATGTGGTATCAGAAATTTGATACATTTATACGGGGACTTGGCTTCACCAGAAGCAAAGCAGATCATTGTTTGTATTTTAAATTAATTGGTGACCATGTTATTTATCTGGTCTTGTATGTGGATGATATGTTGTTTGTTGGAAATGACAAAGAAATTATCCAGGATTTGAAGACCCAATTGTCCTCCAAATTCGACATGAAATATCTCGGTGCTGCAAACTATGTTTTGGGCATGGAAATTAAAAGAGATCGGGCAAAGAGGAAGCTCTGGTTAAACCAGAGGAAGTATGTCGAGACAATATTGTAGAGGTTTAATATGCAGGATATTAAACCGGTGAAGGTTCCTATTCCTGTAGGTGTGAGTTTTTCTGCTGAACAGTGTCCCAAGACACAAGAAGAGGAAGAGGACATGTCCATGTTCCATATGCAAGTGCAGTCAGTAGTTTGATGTATGCAATGGTCGGTACTAGACTAGACATTGCACATGCAGTGGGAGTATTGAGCAGGTTTATGTCAAAACCAGGGAAGGAGCACTGGATAGCAGTGAAGCTGGTTTTCAGGTATTTGCGTGGCACTAGTGATTATGGTTTGTGCTACCAAGGAAGACCAGGATTGGACAGAGTGTTGGATATTCATGGCTTTGTTGATGCAGACTGGGCTGGAGATCTGGATCAGAGAAGATCTACAAGTGGGTATGTGTTTAACCTATTTGGAGGTGCAGTCAGTTGGATGAGTAAGGAACAATCTGTAGTGGCCCTATCAACTACAGAGGCAGAATACATGGCAGCCACTCATGCAAGCAAGGAAGCAGTTTGGTTGCAGAGATTGTGTTCAAGTATGGGGTTAGTACAGGGAGCTATAAGGATAGACTGTGACAGCCAAAGTGCAATTTTCTTGGCAAAGAAACTTGCTTATCATTCAAAGACAAAGCACATTGATGTTCAGTATCACTTTGTGAGGGATATGATAGAAGACAAAAAGGTGTTGCTGGTAAAGGTGGACACTTTGAAGAATGCTGCAAATGCATTGACAAAATCTGTGAGCTCTGAGAAGTTCTCTTGGTGTAGAGAAACAATGGGTGTTTCAGGGCTGAAAAAATGACTAAGCTCCCCTGTGGAAAGAAAACAAGTGAGAGATTGTTGGGTTGTGTTATATTCTTTCCACATAGTTAACAGGGGGTTTGAGGGGTACCCATAACCCCACTTTATGGGGTCTGGGGCAGCGCCCGGAAAATTTTGGTTTTGGACCCTATGTTAGGTTGGGCGGACCCACCTATGGTTTTGTGCATGATTTTCGCACATGTTTTTTGGACGCGATGTTTTTCAGTCCATGGTATTGGATCGATGGTTTTTTGGTCCATGGTATTGTATGTGATGGTTTTTCGGTCCATGGTATTGGATGCTTCGGCATGTATAAATATGTATTGTAACATTGAAAGGAACATAATGAAAAATCAAGCTGGTAGTATCGGTTTTGAGATCTAGTGGGAAATCTCTGTGTATATGTGTTTTATGTGTTATGCTCTTGCATTTTTATTTTTCTTGTGATTTAGAATTCGTATGCTGATAATTTCTGTACGGGGTTAAAAAATACAAATACTAGTGCCCCCCAAACCATCTTGCAGGTATCATTATCAAACATTGTTTTTACACCTACTTCATCCAGTTTGTTTACAGAAATCAGATTTTTGGCTAATGCAAGAATATGCAGAACACTCAGAAGTGTTCTAACCCTTCCACCTTGCAACTTCAACTTTACTTTTCCGCGACCAATGATTCTAGCCTTCCTGTCATCCCCCAAGGAGACATCACCACCATTGTATTTCTCATACTCACAGAACCACTCTCTATGGGGAGTAAAGTGAAAGGACGCACCTGAGCTAATCAACCATGCCTCATGATCTACATGTGTACTTGAAGAAGTCAAGTACACATCCCCACCTTCATCTGAGGTGGTTTTCGCCTCTATAGAAGGAGCATCATAAGATCCCTTTCCTTTATCAGAAGCTTTAGATTTAGAGTCCCTTTTGTAGTTCCCTTCCTTTCCGCATTTCCAGCACACCAACATTATAAGTTTTCCTGGAGATTTAGATCTCCCTCTATATTTAGATCTCCCACTTGATGACTTATTTTTGTTTCTGTTCAGGGAATTTCCTCATACAGACAAGGCATCACCATTCTGGCTCTCCATATTTTTCCTTCTCATCTCCTCCGTCAGCAAGGATGAGACTATTTCATCAAACTGCAAGGTAGTTTCATCGCTACCTATTGCAATAACTAGACTATCCCACGAATCTGATATAAAACACAATAAACTGATTCACTTATCTTCATCTGAAATTTTAATATCATTAGATAATAATTGACTTACCATAGTATTAAATTTGTTCATATGTTTTGTTATTGAGTCTCCATCTTTCATCCTAAGGTTATATAGCTTTTTCTATAGGAACAGTTTATTCACCAGAGACTTATATTGGTATAAAGTCCCTAACTTGTCCCACAAAGCCTTCATCATAGCTTCCCCTGATACATTCAGCAACACTCAATCTGAGACACATAATCGTATTGTTCTCTTAGCCTTCTGATCCAAATTCTTCCATTCTTCATTGAACACTCTCGTTGGTTTAGTACCTGGATCTACCATGACCCACTGATCTTTATCCTCCATCAGATCCTCCATCTTGAGTTTCCATAACTCAAAAATCTTACCATTAAATTTCTCGATCTCTATCTTTCCACTGCTCGCCATCTTTTTTCACCACAAGAATCAATCCCACAGATCTCCCACTGAACAGGGTCTACCATAGGCCCAAGCGAAACCCCTCAGCAATAAAGGCGTTCCCTTGAAACCAAAACAACTCTGGTACCAAATGTATATTTTAACCCCATACATAAATTCCCTGCATACAAATTCTGAAACACAGAAAATAAACAATGCAAGAGCACAACACATAAAACACATATACACAGATATTTTCCCCTGGATCCCAAAACCGGGACTACCAACTTGATTTTTCATTATGTTCCTTTCAATGTTACAATACATATTTATACATGTCGAAGCATCCAATACCATGGACCGAAAACCATCGCGTCCAAAACCATGTGCGAAAATCATGCACAAAACCATAGGTAGGTCTGCCCAACCTAATATAGGGTCCAAAAACAAAATTTTCCAAGGTGCTGCCCCAGACGGGGTTACCTGCACCCTTCAAACCCCCTGTGACTCCCCCCGCTACACAACTAGTGCAACGAAGGGGGGGTTCTGCCCCCCTTCTAACCCCCCAATTTACTACATGGGCTATTCATGGAAAGAATATAACACAACCCAACAATGCAGTCCTTGAAAGGATCCATTTTGATATCTCTGGACCTTTCTCAACAGCCTCCACTACCAAGCACAGGTATTATTTATATATGTAGATGGTTTCTCACAGAAGTTTTGGATCTAGTTCATACAGAAGAAAGACCAGACATTCTCCAAATTTGTTGAATTTAAAGCAATTGTCGAGAAGAAATTGGCAAAATGGTGAAGGCTCTTATGAGCGATAATGGAGGTGAGTACACGTCAAACTATTTTAAAAATTTATGTGCAAAGGAAGGCATTTGACCAGATTTTACAACACCCCATAACCCATAACAAAATGGGGTGGCTGAATGGAAGAACATAAGTATTGTGGGAGCAGCAAGGACAATGTTGCATGACCAAGGCCTACCACTACACTTGTGGGTTGAAGCGTGAAACACAGAGGTCTATTTGTAGAACAAGATTCCTCGTAGGATTCTTGGCATGACACAACAAGAGGAATCCTTTTCAGGTAAGAAACTAGATATGTCACACTTCAAGATCTTTGGATCATAATTTTATTGTCATATTTCTAAGGAAGCAAGGAAAAAGCTAGAGCCAATAGCAGAGTTGGGGATATTTGTGGGGTACACATAAACAGCTCACAACTATCATGTGTACTTTCCATCCATCAGGATTATTGTGGACAGAAGGGATGTGAAATTTGATGAGGAGAAGACAATGAGGTGTTCACTTGAGGGTGAGCTTCAGTTGCAGCCTGATCAGAAGCTTTTGGCTCCAAAGGAATAACCTCGGGAATTTTCGGATAAGCCACAAGAAGAGAAGTAGAGAGTGGAGACATCCACTCAAGAAGAAACATACAGAGAAGGAATAAAGTGAACCAGGGAAGATGAAAAATTATTGCATAATGATAGAGAGATTGTGGGAGCACCCACATCACAGCATAGGCAGAGGAGGTCATCGGATCAGTAAACTGACTACATGGCTCTAATGATTGAGCTTGTAGAGACTAAGCCATCCTCATTCGAGGAAGTTGTAAAGAAACATGTATGGTTTGATTTATGGTATAGGAATTTGATTCCATTGTCAGAAACAATGTTTGGAAAGTGGTCGCAAGACCAGCAAATAAATAAATGGTTGGTCCAATATGGCTTTATAAGGTAAATCATGTAGCAAATGAAAGCATAGAGAAACACAAGTCCAAATTTGTGGCCAAGGGGTTCTCTTCGATTGAGGGAGTTGACTATGAGGAGACCTTTTATCTAGTAGCAAGGTAATCATCCATCAGGTCAATTCTAGTATTGTCAGCAAATATGGGGTGTAAGATCCACTAGATGGATGTGAAGACAACATTCCTCAATGGAATTATTGAGGATGTGTATATTGAGCATCTAGAGGGGTTTAATACCTTTGACAGATAATTTCATGTGTGCAAACTCAAGCGAGCATTGTATGGACTCAAGCAAGCACCTCGTGCTTGGTACACTAGGATTGACAGCTATCTCACTGAGTTGGGCTTCACCAAAAGTGAAGTAGATGCAAAGCTTTATCACATTGTGGTTGAAGGTAAATCATTGATTATTGTGCTATATGTCCATGATTTAATTTTAACTGGCGATGAGAACTTGATCAAATCTTACAAGGTGAGAATTTGAGATGAAGGACATGGGACTCATGCATTATTTCCTTGATTTGGAGAGAGGGAAATGTTTGTATCTCAAGGCAAGTATACCAATGAGATACTGAAGAAGTTCCACATAGAGAAGAGAAAACCCATGGAGACTCCTCTAGTAGGAAATTGGAGGAAAGAGGATGCTACTTCAGGTGAAGTAGTGGAGGCCACAATTTATAAGAAGCTTGTGGGTTCACTTGTGTATTTGGTGAACAGATGACCAAACATGTGTTATACAATTAACCAACTTAGTCAAGAAATGGTTAATCCAAAGAAATTGTATTGGAAGACAACAAAGCATGTGTTGAGATACCTCAGAGGCACTACCTAGTTTGGTCTTTGGCACAGCCGGACAGAGGGAGTGAAGTTGTAAGGCTTCATAGATGCAGATTAGGTAAGGATTCCATCAGACAGGAAGAGCACATCAAGAGGAATTTTTAGTCTTGGGTTAGTAGTAGTTTTTTGGTACAACAGGAAGCATAGATCTGTGGCACTCAACTCAACAGAAGTAGAGTACATGGTTGCAAGTCAAGAAACATGTGAGGAAATATGGGTGAGAAATATTCTTGTTGGATTATTTTGTCAGAAGATGGATCCTACTGTGATTTATTGTGACAATCATAGTTGTATCAAACTCTTTGAGAATATATTATTTCATGAGTGATCCAAGGATATTGATATCTGGTATCATCATCTACAGGATTGTGTGTAGAGGTGAATTATGTTGTTGTAGTACATTCTGATAGAGGAATAAGATGCAAATATTTTGACAAAATCTGTGTCAAGAGGAAAATTTGAGTTCCATAGGTGTAGGATAGTGGTGGTTGATAATCACTTTCTCGCTGAGAGGGAGTGTTGAAAATGTAGCAAGAAAATCTAGTTTTTACTTAGCCTTTGTCAAACTAGATTAAAATTCGAATTTCTATTTCAGCAGAATACTTGGAGGTAGTTAACTAAGGTGACATGGCTCTTGTCACTCAATTAACTCAGTAAATTCGAGTTGGGGAAGCTTGATTTTAGTTATACATGATTGATTGCTAATTTGTAGCAATCTATTTTAGTTAATTTGAGTTATTGTCTGTTTAAATATTTCTAACTGTCAGAAGAACTAGTGGAGGTCTAGTTGTGAAAGTGGAACTTCAACCACACACAGTGATCAATCAACCCAAAATAATTGTTGCATGCAGAGAATTTTAGTTACCCAATTGAGATGGAGATTCCAAGGTAGTGTACTATCATTTGTAGCACATTCCCATGTGTACGGGTGGTGCATGCAGTCAGAGATGGACCTAAGGTTATTATGCAATTCCTTGGTGTGAAATTCCTAAAAAAATAGGGGCAATTTCCCAAGGGAATAGTGCAAGGAAATAGGAGCTTGGCAGGGTGATAAATTGGCTAAGTATTGGTCAAAATAAGTCAATGAAGCAGGCGGATAGACTATACACTTGCATGGGTTTCTCATGCTTGAGAAAGCATTGTATTTCTTCTCTATTATTTGGTTAATGCAATACAAATAGTAAGGGGTTTTGAGCAGTTCCTTTCCCCTAGATAAATGTTTATGCATGTGTGATGTTTCCTTTTGCATTTCTATGATTCTTTTTTTATATGGTGAATTAACTTTCATAGATCAGTAGAGTAGCTTCAAGTCTTGTGATTTAATAAATTTCATGAGCAGTATTGAATCTACACATTAATTTCTATATGAAATGCCCCAATAACACCACTAAACCACTTAGATATGTATGATTTGAAGGATCCTTATACTCTTGTAACTATGTGTTTTTTAACTTAATGCATCACAATAAATAGTAATGCACTTTCTCTGGATTATCTTTTGGTGCAATGACAATAAATACATCACCTTCTCTAACCATATCAGAAAGATGATCGGAATCCTTGTCAATCACAACCACTTCATTTTCCATCTCCTCATCAGTAAACTTTGCAAGTGGGGGAAATGGTATCAATTATTCATGTATCCATGGTTTGACATATTTGTTATCGTGGTTTACAAACTCAATGGTGGAGTCTGCATCATCAATACATGTAGGACAGAAGAAAGAGTACTTTTGTTTCTAAATTGAAAATATATTTATCATTTTATCACTTAAAATGGAGAGAAAACCTCTTGTTCCACGGATTTGTTGACAATTATATGGCATCTATCTATTAACATCACCCAATGGAATATTTCAAAATAACATGCTTAACAAAAAAACTCTATGTAAGTCAAATTTAGAGATTTATAAATATATCATTTCAATAGAAAAACACATGTACATATATTAGAATTAGCAATATGTTTGTGTGTGTGTGTGTGTGTGTGTGTGTGTGTGTGTGTGTGTGTGTGTGTGTGTGTGTGTGTGTGTGTGTGTGTGTTATATTCTTTCCACGCATCATGTGGTCTAAAGCAATAGCCCGATTTTCTTTTTTTTTATGTAGACCCAATAATAGTTGGGTGGAGCCAAAGATGGTGGGCAGACTTACACATGGTTTTGTGCATGGTTTTCATACATGGTTTTTGGAACGATGATTTTTTCCCATGGTATTTGTAGAGCCGGTCAAGGGAACTATGATTATGTTCTAATCCAGGGTTAATGGATTGGGGTTTATGAATGCTTAGACATGTATATATATGTATTGTAACTTTGAAAGGAATATAATGAAAAATAAATCTGGTATTCCCAGTTTTGGGATACATGGGAAAATATTTGTGTATATTTGTTTTATGTTCTCACCATTGTATCTTTTTTTGTTTTAAGAACTCATTTTCAGGTAATTTCTATATAGGTTTAAAACCTACAATTTGTATGAGAGTTGTTTCAGCTTCAATGGGGCACCTTTGTTGCTAAGGGTTTTTTTATTGGACCTGTGGTAGACCTTGTTATAGTGGGAGATCTAGGGGATAGATTCTTGCCTGAAAGAAGATGGAGAATAGTCGAAAGATAGAGATTAATAAATTCAATGGAAAAAGTTTTTAGTTGTGGAGCTCACGATGGAGGACCTGTTGGTGGATAAAGATTAGATAAAGATTGACGCGCCTTCATCCAAAACGGTGCCAGGTAGGGCCGTGTCATATGCATGCATAGTAATCTGGAAAGGTACATGGGATGGAAGGCGGTAAGTGGTCAGGTGACTCCAACCAAAGGAGATAGCAGAATTGCTTGGTGGGGGAATCATATGATTGCCCCCTTGCTCGAACGGAGCCGAAGAAGGACCCTCTGAGTCAATAAGGATAAGAGGATTGTCGTCAGACTCAGGAGAATCTGATGAGACATGAAGAACCTGTTTATGACTGTCGTCGAGAACAGGTTGGCCAACTGGTGGTAAACTCGAACTGACACGGTCACCGACCAATGGTTGATCGGGAACAGGCTGGGTGGAGCCAGGTGCAGGAAGAGGAGACTGAACGAGAGAGGTATGTAAACCAACCTTGTGGTCAGTAGAAGGACAATCTGCAGTTGCAGAAAGACGTTGATATCCAGCAGGGAGTTGGGGTGGGGGAACTGCAAGACTTTCCAACACAGAGGAGGCTTTGTCCATGAGTGGACAAAGGTGAAGGAAATGATTACCTTCACAAATTTTGCAAGGGAATCGAATCTTCCCTTTGCCCTTAGTATTCCCAACTACAGAGGTAGCATCACCGTGAGCATCAGTGGACGATGAGGGACGGGCTGGATCACGAGACCATATTCTTAAGATCCTGGGAATACCAGGACAATCACGAAGAAGATGGTTTTCCTTGCCATAATCTGCAAGGGAAACTTAAC
>APFE031057840.1:138660-158617 GCA_000404065.3 Pinus taeda | reverse complement strand
ACATACATACATATATATATATATATAGATATATAGATATATAGATATAGATACATGTTTTTTTGTTTACGATGTCTATTACATGATGCTTGATGATTTACATGTTTCTCAAATGTCTATCTAACATGTAGTTATATAATGCATCTTGGAATGTGATGGTAAGTAATAAAATCAAAGTCTCGTTCCAATAGATTAACTTGCAAATACATTCTCAAAATTTGAGGGTTTCTAATTGAATATTGTCCATTAATATGTAGTACAATGAGCTATGAATTAAGATTCATGATTAACTCTCTAATTCCAAGAGAGATAGACTCTAACAAAAGTTTGATGACCACACTATATTTGACAATGTTGTTAGTCATACGACCTAAACATATACGTGTAAATTCACTAAATCACCATTAGGATTATAGATTTCCCATGCAATGGAATATAGAATATGTTTACTATGACAAGCACCATCAGCAAAATTGACGTAACGATTGGATGACACCTGCAAATCAAGTAGAGCACAAGGAAAGCAAAGGAAAACGTTTGCAAAACCAAACTTACACACCAAAACCACATTGTACACTAATGAAAACACACTAATTTACATAAGTATTTAGATGGAAAATCATGCATAATACTTCTTTAGGTAATTCCTGTTTTAGGGTTTAGCCAAAGAATTTCCTTCCTAATCTAGTAACACATAGGCACCTTTTTTGTAAAACTCTTTCAACAATGTAAGGCCCATGCCACATTGGTTTGAATTTCCCAACTCCCAATTCATCATTGGTTTGATCATATAGCAAGACCAACCCACCCTTAGCAAAAATGTGGGGAGAAATAGTTCTATCGTGTTGAGCCTTAACTCATTTCTTCTAGGCTTCAATTACTAATGCTGCAAGACAACAAGTTTCATCGAGCATTTCAAGGTAAATTAAACGTTCCTCCTCAGGTGAGGTATCAGGGAGTAATTCAACAATTAGTTTCAATGAAGGAATTTCACACTCAATTGGAAGGGTTTCCTCTAGACCATACACTAGATGAAAGGGTGTGAATCCAATGATAATCTTAGATGTGGTTTGGTAAGCCCAAAGAGGTGAAAATAGCATGAGATTCCAATTTGATTTATGCATCCCAATGGTGCCTTGAAGCATGGTAACCAAGACTTTGTTAACTGCCTCAACCTGGCCATTGGGCTATGGAAAATAAGGAGTTGAGTTGTCATGATGAAAACCCAACCGAGCAGTGAGCTCTGCCATCATGCAATTTCGAAAATGAGATCCATGATCAGTAATGAAGGCTTGTGGGACAAAAAATTGAGCTATGAAACAATTGAAAAGAGATTGAGTGACAATTTTACCATCAGCATCGCGTGTGGGCATCACCTTGGCCCATTTAGTGAAATAATAAAAAATGACGATGATATAACCATGCCCCCCCACTAAGCGAGGGTTACATGTCATGAAATCAATACCCAATTTAGCAAAGGGGCAGATAGTAAGAACTGGGTGTAGGGGTGCGATTGGAGCATGCTATTTACGGTTGTAAAAATGGTAGGTGTGACATTTTTGGACTGTTAAAATGCAATATTTAAAGATCGAAGGCCAGAAATAACTAGCACGAAGGATTTTATGAGAAGTAGCATATCATGACATGTGGCCACCACAAGCCCCAAAGTGGTAGTGCGATGTAGGAAATGTTCCCTCTGTGGACAGAGGCAACCCCTCTAGCCCTAGAGTGGGTCTAGTCATAACAAGACAAAACAACAACTAATTTCCTTAAACAATCATTGTTGAAAGAGCGTACCTCAAACCGATGTTCGATGAAGCTTTCGTTGCACCGTTTATGCTATCATTTCCTTCTCCTCAATGAGCAATTTACCTAAAACATCACAAGAGAACAACAGAGCAAGTAACAGAGTACAACAATGATCTATTTACTTACAGAGTCAAGGAACCATAAGCTATCAACTATATTTTACACAAGACATAGGAAATCATCGTCTATTGTATTAAAATGAATAAAATCAAAGCTTACAACCAAGCTTTGATGTCGCAAGCCTTATTGGAGGGTCTAGTCGGTATGTTTCTTCAAGCATTCACTCTCAAAAGGGTCTCCCAAGAAGATGATAACTCTCTCTCTCACTCAACAAGCACTAATACAAGGCTAAGGCAATCCACAACCAATTGCTAAACTATCAGCAATTCACACTGCAAACTTATCAAACTCACACCAAAGCTAGCTAATTTGCTGAGTCCAAAAACTACCTGATCATAGCAATAGGGAGTGATTTTATAAGAGGATGAGCCTCCATAAAATGAGGGAGAGGGAGCTTTGAGAGGAGGAGCCTCCATAAAATGAGGGAGAGGGAGCTTATCCTCAAAGGAGGTTTCTCAAAAGGTGGAACCACCATCCTAGAGGAGGAAAGGCAAACTCCCTTGACCCAACAACCAGTTCTAGAACCACCCAAAATCATTTTGTTTGAACTAATTCGCCATATCTGGATCGTCGCAAGTTATACACTAGGGCTCAGCGACAACGTTGCAAGGAAGCAGTGCATTTAGAGAAATCGTCGCAATAAATATCTTGAGGACTTGTGTCGAGCCCTAAAATTCGACCGTCACGGGAAACAGATGTACCCTTGCGATGACATCGTGACGTTATAGTTCATTACAGAGAATTGTCGTAGGCAAAATGATGTTTACTTGCGACGATGCAGAAACATGGGTAAAAGGGGTCAATCTTCAGGATTAGAGAACACTTGTTTAATCTTCTTGAATGAGTGGGAAGATATAGACATATTTATTTGATGTATGACATAAGAGAGATGTCGCTTAGAGACTGACTTTATTCGAAATCAAGGGATATGAGGCCAGTGACAAATTAAGGTGTAATAGATGCCCCCTGAAGCATGAAGCCTGAGAGAGTGAGAGGGGTGAAATGCTTTACGAAATCATAACCGAATCAGAACACCATCGCTGAAAACTTGTAGGCGCAAGTACAACTGATATCTTTGATAGTGAAATACATGTAGTCTAGGCATGGGCGCAGCCATCTAAAAAGCATATGAAACATGGTTTTTGGTATGGACATAGCCACCTAATCAATAAGACCATGTATAAAGATAGAGGTATGGTTGCAGCCATCCAGAAAGACTCAGGTATGGTCGCAGCCATCCAATCAAAGGGTCATGTATGTAATCACGAACCAATCCACGCAACCCGAACTTATGTAATCTCAGTCCGGGGTCGTGAATCCCAACTGATCATAGTACAGTTTCTAATATACGAATAGATGTGCTGAAGTCAAGCATACTAGAAAATCTCTTGAATACCGGCCAATAATGTAAACCGTTAACAAGCACGAGAGAGACCACCAGTAATGTCAATGGTTCTGAAGGTACTGCTAGTAAAATCCACTAAGTCTGAAGAATGATTTGGAGTCGAACACTCGTGGAATCACCCGATCGAAGTCTAACAATTCAAGCCTATCGTTGAGTGCAAAGAACTTGTCATTGAGGCACGCAAGCTCCAAGGTACTGAAAGGAATCTCTAGATCGACTTCCTGGATAATGAGTTGGTGTCGACAGGAAGCGATCCATCGAAGGAGGGCCATAATTTTTCCCACATCAATGACACGAGACAAGGAATAAGAGGAAGATGGTGAAACAGAGAATCAGAGGAGGAGGTAAGGGCACAAACTGCAGAAGGATGAAACTCTTGAACATATCGGTAACACGGCTCCAGAATGCGGCAGCATTGTGGTACCAAGGGATCGGGGATCAAATGAAGACAACAAGGATCAAATGGAATGAGGAAAAATAAAAAACCCAACCCCAGAAGGCCAATGACGATGTGAGGATATCCCAAACCCAACGAGAAGCAAAAGTGTCGATGTTCAAGAGCGACTAGCTACCGTAGATACCCAATGGAAGATTTCCAAATTTCCCCCCACCATTGCTGGCGTGTACCTCAATTATTTTTGAAAAACAAGCTTCAAGGGGATAGCATATGCTTGTGATATAAGTTCGTCCTTCAAACAAATCCAACCTAGTGAAATTTTAATGAGCCCTAAGGAGGAGAAGCTCGGATCTCATCACGGTGATGAGTTCAATGTCGTCAAGGTTTAACGAGTCCGACATAGGTAAAACTCGGATTCTTTTTCATGTTTAGAGAGTTTAAAAAAGACATGGAAAGGAAAACTCCAAGGGGGGCCCTTTTCATAATTTTGTGTCCCTCAAGCCTGAAAACGTAGAAAACAATACTTGAGAGAACCGCTTGACCATTTTGATCAAGGAGTACTTTTCGTAACTCGTGTTTCTGATCTAAAAAAGTAGAAAATTGATTGGAGACACGACGTTTCATAACCACAAACGAGCTCGAAACGACAAAATCTTGACCATATTTTTGTTTTTAAATGGTCAAAAAAGTGTTGAAAGCAGACCACCATTTTTATTCGCTTTAACGAGTCAAAAAGGGAAAAATAATCGGAAATCTATTCATGTTTTACAAGTCGAAAAAGAGCTTAAAGAGGACTCATGGGAAATTTTTGCAGTCTGTATCAAGCATGCAGCAACCAGAACTCATAACCATCACACTTGTTCCTACACAGAAAGCAAAGTGTAAGACCTATTCGACAAAGATACACGTTAAATATTAGAAAAAAACGTAAGTTAAAAACCCTAAAACCATAAGGAAAACCAATAAACTATAGGAAAACACAAAACCTATAGTTAAAAACCCGAAAATTTCAAAAAATGGTTATGTAAGGGCTATGGTAAAAACATTTTTACATGGTTTTTAGTTTCCAACCTTGGTAATTTTTTAAAACAACACGTACCTATGCAAATTGGAGGTCAATTTCTATAGCTGGGGTCATCCATTCCGCGCCAATATTTCGCCAAGTAAGTATATTAGCCTTGCCTCTGTATTTTGAGTGTTTTTAGCGTTAATTTGACGCATTTTGGATGAGTTTGGAAGGATTTTTTGTTCCAAAAAATCACCCTGGTCATCGCAGAAAATCCCTGCGGGGTTGTGACAACCGTGAATTTTAAACACGCCAAAATCGAAATCATCGCAGGAAACACGTGTACCCCTATGACGATCCGAAAAATGGTGAATTTCCAAATTGGACCATTGCAGATGTTTTAGAAATAGCTGCGACGAGTGCAACGAACATAAAATTTTAATTTTTACACCATTTTGGAAGATGAAAGTGACTCAAACAAGTTCTAATCAGTTGATATTTGCATATGTAGGGTGCAAAATGGTGTTTGCATGGCAAGCATGTATGCATGACATCGATGATGAAAGAGGGGCAACTGACCCGCAATGCATGCAGGTTTTTCGGAACTGCAGATTACTTAAATTCTTCCTCACGCCCCTTTTACGAGTGCAATTGGACTTGCTAGAGTTCTTGATTTTCTCATGGAACCCCACAGAGGGTAAGTTCATAATCCGGGGGCAGGAGGTCGAGTTTGATGCGATAGACATATAATTTCTCACTAGATTATCTCGATGAGGAGAGAGACCCGCATGGGTGGTATGCGGGTCCTTGGAGAGTCTCTAGATATGTTGATTGCATGAGCATGCCCGAGAGCACGCAAATCACCCACCAGTGGGAAGCTACAGATCCCAACAGTGGAGGACTTGTCACTGTGCATTTTATTGTTCATGATCGCGAGAGCAGCAGGCTCTCAAGCCCAACACGACGTGACTAAAACCCAACTTCGGTTGGCTTTAGACTACCTTAATCCTACCATGTATGACTGGGCAGAGGCAGTGTCTCTAAATATGAAGAGGTAGCTGACAAAGTGCCAGCGAGGAGAGACAAAGTAGTTCGGATATGGGTCCATTCTGGTACCACTCATCCTGGAGCAGGTATTAGTACTTTAGCTGCAGGATATGCGAGTCCCGTTGTCGAGACCACAAGAGACCCGCATCATTGGATGGGCACATGTGATGCCACGAGGAGGTGGCGGTCAGCCAGTATCATGGGGTCCCGACTTCATGGAGTGGTTACATCATCAGCAGGTATTTGTTGAGGACTGGACCTATGCTAGTACAGATTTCAGAGGAGATCCAAATATGCTACGTTTTCCCGAAGAGCAGTGGGACGAGAGAGGTAACACACTTGGGTTGACCGCTACATTTTTTAAATTTCAGTTTTTTTTTTGTTTTTTTATTTTATTTTATATTTTTTTAGGATTTTTAAATGTATATGTCTTAATAATTGTGTTCAATTTTGCAGACGTCGAACCTTAGACGCTGGTGGGTCTCGCTCCTATAGCGTAGAGGTGAGAGAACAGAGAGCTTGCTTTGCCACCTCTAGGAGGTGACGCAGAGGAGGAGGTAGCCCGTAACTTAGAGGGCTTGACCGAGGGGATCTTGAACTATAGATGGTTCGAGGAGGTCCCACGACAGTACCAGCGACACACCGCAGGTGTGTCAAACTGGGTTCACAGACTGCTCATACGAGTAGTTTGGGTAGTGGTCTACTACAGAGAGCAGAACCCACCACACTAGTCGCCTAGGTTTACTTTTATGGTGTTTTGAGAGACATGTGTCTCAAATTATACTATGAACAAAAACATTATTTTTTGACATATACATTGTTTTTTGAGCCCCTCGGTGTGCCACACGATATATAGCTATCTATGTTTTATTTTTATGTCTGAGTACTTGCATATAATGTTTTTGATTATAAATTCGTAAATTCTTGTCTAATACATGATTTGCCAATGCATCAGTTAACGTGTTTAGCCTTCTAGGAATGTGTTGATATGTAATAAAATTAAAATGTCTTTACAGTAAGTGAACACACAAATAAAATCTTAAAATTTGAGGGCTTCTAATGGAATTGTTAGTCTCAGTTTCTTCACCCTCTGTCAGTGATCAAATTCTCCGTAGGTGTCTCACTCGATCAGCTGCATTCCATTAGGGTCATTGATCATCTGACGGTAGTGGCTTATTATACATTTTCCCTCATGTTCTTTACCTGCTAGCCCATTTTCATTCATCTAGATCATCTACAGTCATTTTTTGTCTTTAGATTTGCAAAAGTCATTTTTAAGGTTTTAGGTCTCATTAGGTCTAGGATTTCGTCAATAAGGTCTTCAAAATTATCAATAATGGTCAGCAGGTGCATGAGGAGGTCAAATAAAGTTTCAACAACAATAATTTCCATAATCACATGCTCAGTGATTAATTTTTCCTCAAAACCCTGTTTTGAGGAAAAACAGAGTTTTTATGTTTTCTTGCACAAATTTGATGTAATTTCATTTTTTCCATATGTAATAACTTTAGAGGCAACCTTGGTCACCTTGCCAAGATTTAGCAACTCCATCACCTACAAGGCAAACAAAAATTCAAAGCATTCAGTTCATCAAAGGAAAAAATAAAGCAAACTGCCCAAGAACAGAGTTTTAAAAGCAAGTCAAAAGCAAACATTACAAAGTGGGTTATTATAAGTGAAAAATTAAAATCCTATGTATATAAACCATTTTTCATGGTTGAAGAGTTCATTTGTATCCAAAGGAGAAAGAGTGAGCAATAGAAATGTCAAAAATCGCAAAGGAGGAAAAACATCGCAGCAAGGTTCATATTTTCAGTGGCGCGGCGCACTCAGTCATGGGCACAGTGCATTGAAAATTGGGCCGCACTCTGCAGTGTAAAACTTCAATGGGCATGACGCCTTGAGAGGGAATGATGCACTGGGTTTGTGGCACAGCACATAGGGTTACAAGCCCAATTTCACCCACAACCTCATCCAAAACTTCAAGTTTGCTAAATCCTCATTTGTTCAAGTAAGTTAACATTCCTCCATGATCAATGAGTGAGTTTATGTTGGTGCTTATGGTGATTTAATGAGGAAAAATTGAAACCCTACCTCCTTGCATTTCTTGTCAGAAAAAATTGCATAGGGTTTACAAATTGTATTTCTTGTTGCTAATTCCACTCCTAGAAATTTCTCACTCCCTCACTCCTTCATTCCCTTATTCATTTTCTCCCTCTCTTTACATTCTCATCTACCCACTCCCTAATCCCCATATCCTTAAACTACTAATCCTAATCCCACTATCCCAAACCCTAGTTAAATATTCCTAAACCCTAATTGTTGTCCCAAAGCCTAAATACTATTCCCTAAACCCTTTTATTCCCCAAAAAAACTGACAACAATATTCCCAAAACCCCTCATACATATCCCCTCCATAGTCCCTCATACATTCTTATCTTTTGCAGCAAAACCTAAAGACACCATAAAATCTCTTCATACTCATCTAAGAAAACTCAAACATTGGCAAACATGGAGTCAGATTCTTCCTATGACAAAGACAAGGAGACAGTTAGTGATTCTTCTAGAGAAATGCATGCACCAAGGAGACCTCACAAGGGTGGTAAACATAACCGAGAGGAGCCTACTTCACTTACTGAGCTACTGGCCTGTCCTCTTGCTGTCACATGCTTTCAACACCAATCTTTTTATCAGTTCTGTGAGATGGCAGAGAGAGTCAAGTAGCACCATGAGCTGGCCAGATTGTTTGTGCTCCATCTTCATAATGGCCAAGTCGCTTTGGCAGGTGTGACATTCACCTTGACACCTAAGACTATTTCTCAAGCAACTAGCATTCGAAATGTCGGTGAGCAGTGGAATAAAAGGTAGTTGATTGACATAGTGAATTATGAGCCTTACATCAAGGCTGGTTATTAGAGAAATGTCAGTAGAGCTTTTCCCTTCAGGTATCTGAAGGATACATATTCTCCCTTGATGAAACTCATAATTAAATATTTCAGCTGTGAGGGTCGATTTTCTTGCCTGTATGCTTATCACATCAGAGTGTTGATGCACTTCACTAGGGTGAGAATGATGAATCTCCCCTATTTTATTTGCCGGAATATTGAAAAGATGACCACCTTAGTGCACAAGAAGCCTCCTCAGCAGCAGTATAACAACATATATCATTTTGCACTAATCAAAATTATGGTCTTGCATCAGCTTGGTTTAGAGAACATCTCATGGGAGGATTTCATTTCACATGAGGTATTTACAAGTCCTCAAGTACCCCCAATAGTTTTTCATGAGACAGGAGGGCCTTCACATCAACAGGAGATTCATGAGACACAAACCACTAGTGTGCCAGTGTTTGTCACTTACCAAAAGGGCACTAGAAGGTTGTTTGCAGCAGCAAAACGAGTACTATCTCCACCCAGGGTGGAAGGGGTCTCATTTCCTTCATTAGAAGAGTAGGCACAGGACAAGGGTAAGTAGCCATTACATGATAATGGGCCTTCAGGAGGACAAGAGACAGATTTCATTCTTATTAAGGATGATGACACCGATTTGGGCTCATAAAGTTCAAAGCTTAAAGAGATCATTCGGGAGCAGCAAGAGGACATTAATGATTTGTCTCTCAACCTAGAAAGAGACAAAATGATAATCAAATATCTGGAGCAAAGAAACAAATAGCTAGAGGATCAGCAAACCATTATGGAGCTACAAAACATACCAGAAAATCGACAAGCTGCCAAGAGGAGGAAAGTCAAGTTGACACCATGTTGATCGTGAATCTTGGCTTGAGAGGGAAAATATGCATTTGGAAAAGATGTTAGAAAAGGCCAACATAGAGAAAAATATGTTGAGGCACATGGCCTACCATTACTTGGCGAGAAACAAGGTGTACAAAGCAAGAATCAGGAATTTGAAGGCTAAGTTAAAGAAAGCATCGAGGAAGTGAAAAGAGCAAGATAGACTATAGATCTTGGCTGAGGCTTCCTTGGCCCAACACAACACTTAATGAAGGACACTCAACCCAAATTTCAAGAAATTTGGGACACTTTTTGCAATTTTGAAATTTTTGGCCTAAAAAACAGGTTTTTCTACCTGATGCATCGCGCCACTTGGCGTGCTCCTTTTCTAGAGACCTCCTTTTGAGGAAAACTCAGTATTTTTGGATTTTCATGGAAAAATATGAATTCCCACAAATGGCCAAGAAATTTTGACATGTTTTGAGCTTCCAAAAAGGTCAAAAACACCTCAAAAATGACCTTTGTGCCCCTTTTTGGACACACAAGAAGCAATGTTGGGAGAACTCAGTTTTGGAGTGGTAAATGGAGGCCAAATGCAGAAATGCCACTTGTTCTAGAAATTATACAGGAAGAATTTTCCAACAAGCCCATTTGGAGAAAATTTGGTGCAAGGGAAGGCCTCCAAAATCAGCTGCAAAATGGCACTACGCATAGGGAAATCAATGTGACACATAGGAGGAAATTTGCTCATTTTGGCCAAAAAACTCTGTTTCTCACCTAGTTTCTTCACAGTTTGACTTTTCTTTTTCTAATAGTCAAACTCATGATGTAATTTAATGTGACTTGATGGATTTTGATGTAATTATGCTAAATTTTCACTCATAGAGGTAGATTCATCCATGAAAAGGTAGTTTTCAACTAAATGAATCAGTTCCCTAGTTTTAAGAGGCAAGTTGTTCCACTACCTAGTTTTTAGTTTTCAGTTTAGACTTTGTTGGAACAACTCCTAAGTTTATGAGCTCGACCCCTAAAGGCTAGGACTAGTTTTTTATTGCCTATATATACTTGTTTTTCTGTCATTACCAAGGGTTGGACTTTTGGGAAAGCTTGGAGCTTCATTGTATACTCATTTCAGCAGTGTGGGAAAGGAATAGACCAGGGTTTGCAACACTTTATGGGATTCTTGTGGCATCTTGATTTGGTATTGTGTTTCCTTTTGTAATTATAAGTTTACATGTGTTGTATGTATGCCATCATATCTCTTTGCTTCATCTTAACTAAATCAAACAAGGATAAAGGTAGAATTCATTAATTTGCAGTGCTCTGCCTAAGGTTTGTTTAGTTATTTATGTTTTCAGGTATTTGAAGAGGATCCCTGAGACTTTTATGCCCTCTTCAACTCCTCACCAGTATAAAAGCTCTCCATCTCTCTCAATTTGAAGTACCAAACCATTTTCCTACCTCACTCCATAGAGATATCTACAAAAATGAGCCTCATTCCCCGAACCCAAATATGCCTTTCACATTTGAGCCAACAAAACATCATAAAATTCAATCAAAATCTTCTGAACACATACCTAACCTAAAATACATTTTTACATCAGTCATCTCAAGCCCCGTTGATCATATTTTGCTAATATTGACAAGGAGAGAGCCCTCTCTCGACCTGGTAGGGCTAACTACGAGGTTAAGCGTGGTTTGATGTTACCCTAGATCCTACCTTTCTCATCCTGAGGTAGATTTAAGCACTAACATAGTGGTGACCATACTGGGGAAGAGATTGTTTGTTTGTTAGTGTTCTTCATTTTATAAACTACAGATGGAGCCTGAAGTTATTCCAGGTAGCCTTCGAATTGCACATTGCTTTGCAAGTGCATAAGTAGATAAAAGTTGCTTCAGTTAATCTTCGGTCTAGTCTTATAAATGAAACATCTGACTTGCAAATTGGCCCAGTACATCAGATAATTCTAGACTTTTGGATGATAATTCTAGAATTTGATAGGCTGAACAAGTTGATAATGTCCATTTGATTTCTTGGAACTAATAACACACTGGCTTCCAGAAGATACACCAGAGCAAATCCTGATCCTAATCCACCTCCTGTGTATGAAAATCCCAATCTTATTCCGAGAATTCTTCGCCGAGAAAGTTCTATTATTCCTGTGTTTAGATCTCATTCATGTCTAATTGTTTCTGAATATCTTGAAGATGTTAAGTTTGATGAACATTTTGATTTGTCATTGTTTGAGACTAAATCTGAAAGTGTTGTTGATTCTACTGTCCTAAATCCAGAGTTTGTCAAAGATCTTGAAACTGAAAAGGCCAATAAATCAATTGACGATTAGATATTGAAACTTCAAACTTCCATTGTGGTTACAAACATTCCTGAATTCTTAGAATCTGCATATGCAACTCTTGGGTCATCTGTTATTGCATCTAGTTCCGAAATTCCTACCAAACCTCTTTTCATTCCCACCATTCCCGTGCAACCTTCCATCTCTGATCAGAAATCTGCAGCGTTGTCACCTCCATCCACTCCTTCTACACCTTAAACATCAAATATTTCTTTGCCACCTTCAACACCTCATACACCTCACACATCAGTTGCTCGGACTCCTCCTACATCCCCAAGGCCAATTGTAAATCCACCAAGAGCAATGGTTGCCCGATATGCACCCCTTGTGTTGCCTCAAAATTTGGATGCCATGCCCACTGATTATCAAAGCAAAATTCCATTGTTTGATGGCACTCCTCAAAGTATCACAGCTCAGTAACATGTGGATAGGATGTTAAATTTCTTTGATCTTCATGAGATTGACGCTGAAAATGTGACAATGAGACTGTTTGTGAAAACTTTTGGAGGTGAAGTGAGGAAGTGGTTCAGAGCTTTGCTAGCTGCAAGTATCACTACATTAGCTAATATTTAGAGAAAATTCTTGGATCGCTGGGAAGTAAAGAAAAAACCTCTTCAAATCCTTTCCAAATATGAGAACATCAAGAGGAATGTTGGTGAGACTGTTCAAGATTATTATATTAGATTCAATTCTGTTTATAATGCAATTCCTGCTGATATAAAGCCACCTATGGGGCTATCTTTGATTGGGTTTCCTGATGGTTTCGATCTTGATATGGCCTATCAATTAAGAGAAAGAGATCTGACCACTTTGGAAGACATGCAGAAAATTACAGTCAACATTGAAGCAAATTTGCTTGCCAAGAGAGCTAGAACAAAGGTTGAAAAGAAGGTAATGATAAAGGAAGAGGTTTCCACTTTAGATCAAGTGCTCCGTAAGATTGAGAAGATGTTTGATAGATTAAAAATTGATAAGCCTGAAGCACAAGTCAGAAATCCCAACTTCCATGGTCAGCAACAACCACAATTCAGAATCAAGCAAAGAGAGCAACGAGCACAAGACCAAGTAGCACAGCAGCAGGTGAAGACATCCTTACAGTAGAATTTTGTACATAGTCCGGAATCAAATGATGAGGATAACATAATTGGAGAGGAGAATAATTTCTTTACACTTGATGATATGCCAATTTTTATCACTGAAGATGAGGAGTATTCAAAGAGCCCAATTATACAAAGGGATGAAAATTTCATCTTGGAAAATGAAAAAATTCTTGAATAAGAGTCTGATGAATATGAGAGAGGATACATGAATGCTTTGGTAGCCCAGCAGTGACAATATTCACTCAAGAGTAGAGATGTACCCATAAATCCAATTCAGAAAAGGAAGGAGGCGATACTGCCAAAGAATGATCCTCCCATTGTCCAAAAAAACGGAAAAGAGACAGCTCATCCTACCACCAACAAAACACCATCAGCAAATGAAAGATCAAATCAGCCAAGTATATCAAAGGAGAAAACTGAAAATAAGGATTTTTCAGTTAAAGAGGTAGAGAAAACTTTAGTTTTTAGCTTAGAAAATGAAATTGCTAAGTTAAAAGTATATATTCCTTTGACTGAGTTGATGAAGAACAATAGCTATAAAGGTTAGATGTCTAAAATTATGAATTTAGATCCATTATCCGATATGGTAAATGTGGAGGATGACCAACCTGAGTTGATATTTGGTCCAACATTGGAAGTTCAGTCTCAAAATAGTGATGTAGCTCCTTTTTACATCAGCCTTAGGGTGCATGACTTTGTATTACACAATGCTATGTTTGATTCTGGAGCCTCACATAATCTCATGCCTAAGGCAATCATGGAGAAATTGGGTTTAGATATCACTAGAAAGTATCATGACCTTTACTCTTTCGATTCGGGTAGAGAAAGATGCATTGGTCTTATTAAAGATTTGGTCAGTTTGGATCAGATTCTAGCTAAAAATATTTTGATGGATGTGGTTGTGGCGGAAATTCCTCCTAGATTTGGCATGCTTCTCTCCAGATCTTGGGGAGAAAAACTTAAAGGGACATTGCAAATTGATTTCTCCTATGCTACTATTCCTGTGTTTGGTCAGATGAGGAAATTATACCAGGAGAAAAAGTGAAGTACATGATCACTAGCAAGGAGAAACCAGTAAATCATCCAATCAACTATGTACATACTGATTTAGAATCATTTGTTTTGTATTCTGATAGTTTTAATGATGTAAATAGCTAATTAGTTGAAGTAGAAGACATTCCAGAGATCACTGAAAATTTTAGAGAGGTCTTAAAGCAAGAAAGACAAAGAATTGATAGTACTGCTGAGTAATCAGCCTTACAACAACAACAAAATATTGATGGACAACAAGGAAAAGTAAAAAGGAAAACAAAATTTTAACATTTGGAAGAGGACGAAGCCAGTTTGTGGAGCACGAATTTTGATGGCATAGTAGGAAGGGAAGGTGATGGAATTGGCATCTGGATATGCAGCCCTGTTTTCTCCCCAAACAAAGTGCCAAGCAATGTAAGGGTTTGTTTGTATAAATTGGCTTTTGACTGTTCAAGTAATGAGGCTGAATATGAGGCTTTAATTGCTGGTTTGAAAATTCTTAGAAAGTTAAATGCTAAAAGAATTTCAATATATGGTGACTCTGAGTTAGTTATCAAGCAAGTGAAAGGGGAATACCAAGCTAAGCATCCTCGAATGCGGGCCTACCATAATGCGGTATTAGATATCTTGAGATTGTTTCCAGATTACACTTTAACATGTGTTCCTCATGTTCAGAACGTTATCGCAGATTCACTTGCAACAACAACAAGTAATTTAAAAATTTTGATGAATTCAAACAATAAGTTTGAAATTCATGTGAAGATGGTAAGTGTTTCAAGATGATAAAGAGATCGAAGAATTTCTGCAAAATGAAGGTAAATTCAAAGACACTTCTATCGATGGGGAGCATGATGATGGTGAGGTGGATATGGAATTTAATTAGATGGAAGTTTTGTAGCTGAAGGACAATGTCATTCCTAAAGGTCTAATACCTTTAGAGGAGCTATTTGATAAAGATGATGTAGCCCGAAAACCAAGCTTGCTGCCAATCGAGAAAGGAGTTGAGGATGTGAACATTGGATCAGCAGAAAATCCTAGAATGGTGAAGTTATCAAAGGCATTGCTTCCACAGGTAAAAGCAAAGTATATTAGTTTATTATGTTCATTTACTAATGTATTTGCATGGGACTATTTAGATTTGAAGGCATATGATAGAAGCATAATTCAGCATATAATTCTGATCAAGCCAAATCAAAATCCATTTCGACAGAAGCTAAGAAGAATAAATCCAAAGCTACTGCCCTCATTAGAGAAGGAAGTGAATCGGTTGTACAAATTTGGTATAATCATCCCCATAAGATTTTCAGATTGGATTTCTAATTTGGTGCCCGTGCACAAGAAAACAGGTGAGATTCGATTACGTATTGATTTCAGAAATCTGAATAAAGTATCTTTGAAAGATAACTGTCCATTCCCTAAGATGGATCACATACTTCAAAGAGTAGTTGGAGCACCCTGCATGTCGCTACTTGATGGGTACTCGGGTTATAACCAAATTCTGGTCCATGAGGATGACAGGGATAAAACAAAGTTCACCACTCCGTGGGGAACTTTTCATTATGCCAAGATGCCTTTCAGATTGAAGAATGCTGGTGCGACCTTTCATCAGGCAATGGATATTGCATTTGCTAATGAAAAATATGTCTTTTTAGTTGTTTATCTTGATGATTTGATAGTTTTTTCTAATTCAGATGAAGATAAAATTTATCATTTGAAGATCGTATTTCAGCAGTGTAGAAAGTATGGTATATCTCTCAATCCAAAGAAGAGTCTATTTGCCATGGATGAAAGCAAGCTTCTCGGTCATATTATATCAAAGGAGGGCATCTGCATTGATCCAACTCGAGTGGAAGCCATTCAGAAGATTGATTTTCCATGAAGTAAAAAGGAGATCCAATCATTCAATGGTAAGATTTATGTCGCTTTATACCCAATCTTGCAGAACATTTAAGGGAAATCACAAACATGTTAAAGAAAGATAGTGTAGTGAAGTGGACCAAGGAAGCAATTAAGTCTTTCAATTTGGTGAAGTTGGCCCTTTCTTTAGCTCCAGTTTTGATCAACCTGGATTATACTCAAGATTTCATTTTGTTTTCATTTGCCTCGGATCATACTATGACAGCGGTCTTAATGCAGAAAAGAGACCAGCTCAAGAAACCAATTGCATTTTTCAGCAGAACCATAAGGAATGCAGCTTTAAAGTATAATATTATTGAAAAGCAAGCTCTTGCTTTGGTAAAGGCATTGAAATATTTTCGAGTCTATATTCTACATTCTCACATCCTTGCTTATGTCCCTAACGCTGCTGTTAAAGATGTCTTAGTGCAAACAGATCTAGAAGGGAGACGAGGCAAATGGATTGCTGCTTTGTTGAAATATGACGTGGAGATCAAACCAACAAAACTAATCAAAGGACAGGGGCTGTACGAACTAATGGCTGAGTCAAATTTGCATGCCTTGGACATTAATCTCATTGTTTCTATGTCCGAGGAAGATGAAGAAAGTTTGCCTGCTCAGGTATCAGAAATGTTTCTTCTTTCTCCTTGGTATTCGAACATTGTTTATGTGCTCCAAAATGTGTCACCACCACCTAAAATGGCTAAGAAAAAAAGTAGGACCTTCAAATTAAAGGTTGCCAAGTTTTATATCATGAATAATGCACTCTATTGGAAATATCTCGGTGGTGTCTTGCTCAATTGTTTGGTTGAAGAAGAGGCAAAACAGGTTATGGAAGACTTTCACAAGGGAGATTGTGGAGGTCATCTATTTTGGAAGACAACAGCCAATAAAATTTTGAGAGTAGGATATTATTGGCCAACTCTCTTTGCTGATGTGTACAAAACTGTTACATGTTGCCACGAATGTTAGATTTTTCAAGGTAGGAGAAAATTGCAATCTCTACCGCTCAAGCCGATTGAAGTAAGTGCTCCATTTCAATAGTGGAGTTTAGACATCATTGGCAAGATCCATCCTACTTATTCAACGTAGCACAAATGGATCCTCATAGCGATAGACTATTTTACTAAATGGATTGGGGCGATTCCCACTAGGCAGGCCACTGATTCAATAATCATCTCATTTCTTAAAAACAACATTTTGTCTCATTTTGGCTATCCAAACAAGCTGATCACTGATAATGTAGCAGCTTTTAAATCTAAAATAATGATTGACTTTTGTAATAAATATCAAATTACCTAGGGGTACTCAACTGCATATTACCCGCAAGGTAATGGATTGGCAGAATCCTCAAATAAATCCTTGGCCAATATTATCAAAAAGCTGCTGGAAACGAACAAGAAGAGTTGGCATAAAAAGTTTGTTAATGCACTTTGGGCAGACAGAGTAACTCAAAAGAAATCTATAGGCATGTCCCCTTTCGAGCTCGTGTATGGTGTTGGCACAGTATTCCCAACCTCTCTCACAGTCCTGGTGGTTAAACTCCTACAAGAACTGGCAGTGAAGATGATCATTTGCAGCGGAGAATAAATCAAATGATTCATTTGTAGCAAACTAGAGAGGAATTTTATCAGAACAATTTTAGGCTACAAGAGAGAACCAAGAAGATATATGATCGAAAGGCAAAGGCAGACAAGTCTCAAATAGAAGACATAGTGCTGAAATGGGATACGTGAAGTGAAGACAAAGGTAAGGATGGCAAGTTTGAGAATATTTGGAAAGGAACTTTCAGAATCGCTGCATATCGGGGCCAAAATTCTTTCCTTTTGAAAGAAATGAATGGAGAAGATTGTCCAGGTGGGTTGGTCAACGATCGACTGCTCAAACGGTACTATTTCTGAAATGTTTCCTACTATCATATGTATCATTATACATACTGGTTTATTTTATTCCATTGCAAGTGTGTGCTGTCATCATTCATTCAGTTTGGGGCCTGAGGTGAAGGCTATAAAACTGAGGTTTGATTTCAGTTTTGGTTTGGATTGTTTGAGTCAGGTCTTTCAGTCTATTTCAGTCTTGAAATTGAGTCAGATTTCAGTCAGATTTCAGTCCTGAAATTGAGTCAAGAGATTGGTTTTGGTTTGTCGAAGTTATTGATTCCATAGCCCAATGGACGAAGGCACTGCCTACTTTCCCAGAGATTTGTGGTTCTTGGCACCTCCAAGGAGCTACCATCCCCATTGGAGCCAATGTTAGTGTTGGTATCTTCATCCCTCCGTCAGTGATTAGATTCTCTTGTTGCATTGCATGTTATGTGTCTCACTCGATCAGTTGAATTCCATTAGGGTCATGGATCATCTGATAGTAGTGGCTTATTATACATTTTCCCTCATTTTCTTTACCTGCTGGCCCATTTTCATTCATCTAGATCATCCACAGTCATTTTTTGTCTTTAAATCTGCAAAAGTCATTTTTAGGGTTTTAGGTCTCATTAGGTCTAGGGTTTCATCAATAAGGTCTTCAAAATGCTCAATAATGGTTAGTAGGCACATGAGGAGGTCAAATAAAGTTTCATCAACAATAATTTCCATAATCACATGCTTAGTGATTGATTTTTCCTCAAAACCCTGTTTTGAGGAAAAATAGAGTTTTTATGTTTCCTTGTACAAATTTGATGTAATTTCATTTTTTCCATATGTAATAACTTCAGAGGCAACCTTGGTCACCTTGCCAAGCTTCAAAAACTCCATCACCTGCAAGTCAAATAAAAAGTCAAAGCATTCAGTTCATCAAATGCAAAAATAAAGCAAACTTCCCAAGAACAGAGTTTTAAAAGCAAGTGAAAAGCAAACATTACAAAGTGGGTTTTTATAAGTGAAAAATTAAAATCCTATGTATATAAACCATTTTTCATTGTTGAAGAGTTCATTTGTATCCGAAGGAGAAAGAGTGAGCAATAGAAAAGTCAAAAATCACAAAGGAGGCAAAAAATCGCAACAAGGTTGATATTTTCAGTGGCACGACGCACTGGGTCATGGGCGTGGTGCATTGAAAGGGCGCAGCTGATCCAGACTTAAACAGGAACGCAACAAATTATAGAGATAACCATATACACAAAGATGCAGCGGAAATATAATACTTCATTTCATTAATGGAAAATACTGAAATATGCTTACAACCAGAAATGGAAATAAACCTGCTAGGGCGATGGCAGCTTATCTCTGAGAGAGATGTGTGGCTACATGCCTCTAAACTGTCTTACAATGAGGCTCGAAGGCCTATTTATTGTTGAGAAACAATGGAAAACCCTTCACATTCCAAACCTGACCCTAGAAGATGAAACACCAAATTGTGGGCCCCATTTTTGGGTAAGTTGGTACATCAACTTCCCGGGGTCGCGAATTGGTCGTATTATCTCCGTTTGATGCGCATGATAGCCCGTTGGAAATATCTCTCCGAGGACTACGACGGAGAAAATGATTTTTAGAAAAAAAAAATCTCTAGCGGTAGATTTCCCAAAAAACGTCGTTTAGGGCCTCAAAACGGCTCTGGAAGTTTAGGACCTGAAAAACTGCTAAAAATAGTAAACTGTGCTATAATTAAGGAAACTAAAAAAACTGAAAGAAGCACTAGAGGGGATCCAAGTGGAATTAGTGGGTGGCCACCAATATCCACCTGGATCATACTTCTTTTAAATTTTTGCTTTAGGTGGAAATATATTATAGGCCATTTTTTCACATTTGTTAAATAGGCATGGAAACTAGATCAATCAACATCCTTGAACAATTTGTCTTAATCCCTTCACAAATTCCTAAGCATCACTTCTCCAAAAATTCTTAGTTTCTAGGACAAATTGCTCAAAAACATTTATTTTATCCCTAAAGCACATTGCCTTCTTGTAGGAATTTACAGGGTAAGTTCCTCAGACAGAACACCAAAAGGACACCGCTCACAAACTGATCACAGATCAATACACCAGTATTTTGACGTGGTTAAAACCCTCAGAGAGGGAAACAGTCCACGGCCTGCGCCAACGTGGCTACTACAAGCAATTTATTAA
>APFE031057840.1:87360-113079 GCA_000404065.3 Pinus taeda | reverse complement strand
TTCTGTCTAATGCGCTACTACTCGAAGGGGTACCCATAGGGGTTACAAGGGAGTCCAACAGACGTGACCACCTCTTGTATTTCCTGCGTGCATGCCTCCCCAAATCCGCAAATTTATGCGCTCAACGACAGATCCCGTGGTTTAAAGATGCCAGAACACGTCTCGAGCCAAATTTTTTTTTTCTACTAAATGGAGATCCCACCGGCCCTAGAAAGAGCTTTGATACCACTTGTTATGCTTCTTAACCTGAAAATGATACCCAAATGCAGAATATGCGAAGAAAAGAGACCGAGAACACAGAATATGCGAAGAAAAGATATCCAGAACACAGAATGGCAATGACTTTATTATTCAGAGAGTAATGTTCACTTGCCTCTTCGAGGGGGCAACCTCCAATAGAGAAGAGCTCGATTACCAAAAATAAGACACGATGCTCCTCGCAAGGAGTTTCTATCCTTTATATATGACTCCTACGAGTAATACCACGGGTCAATACCGCTTATTACTAATACCATATATCTAATACTATGGCCCATTTGCAACTAACTGTGGTTCCTTTATTAATTGCGGATTAACCACTTACAATTATTAATATGGGCTTTATTGACTCTTGACTATGACGTGGTCTCATTACATAGATAAGGGGGTTAGGGTGGGACCCTAACAGACACTGCGTTCTCCATTCATGAATATGATCAGAGATATGCATCGTCATGTCCTGTTTGAAAGGTGTAAGGAGATATGTTTCCGTTTCATAATGAATTGGTAATTGAAAGTGTGTAAGAAAAATCATAGCAAGAAAATTGAAATCCTAGAAAGTTCCACGGGAAAGCTTAATATACCATTTCACAGCTAAACCAGTGAAAGTCTATTGGAAAAGATGGAGGTGGATAGAATCATCAAGCCATGATTTAGATGAGCACCAGAGGTGATAAGTCATGACATGCGCTTGAGTGTCCTCTCCAAATTTACCATCGAATTTAGGACAATCATTGGGAATTTTGGTCAGAACTAGTGGCCAATATGGATTATGAAGGATTGGATCGCTCGTCAGCTTGGACAAATTAGGTAGTTCCAAGGTTGCCAGGAAGGGTAATTCAGGGTTAAAGGACATCATAGGCTTCTGCTACAAGCTAGCATTAGGGTTCCATCCAACCCCTTATTTCCCACATAAGTTTTGACCAGAAGGATTTTGCCAATAAGGGTTTTGTTTGTAAGGGTTCTGCCTATAGGGATTATAAGTATAACCGAACAGTTGACCCGGGTTTTGACCACTAGCAACCCATTGGTTACCAGCTTGACCAATAAGAGTAGCATAAGGCTGCTGAAAATTTTGATAAGGATTGACCTATGGTTGCTGATAATTTTGATACGGAGCAGCCTGAGGTTGCCCTTGGGGTTGCTGAAGTGTTTAGAGACCATATAGCGGCTGAGATCCAAACTGTGCCTGAGGCCTAGGATGCCTTTGATAAACAGGTTGGGCCTGAAATCCAACTTCTGTTTGGAGACCAGGTTGGGTCTGGAGTCCAACCTGTGTCTGGAAACCGGGTGGGGCTTGAGAAATAACGAGTGCTTGAGCACTCGGTTGACAAGGAGATGGATTGATTTGATCAGAAAGATGCCCTTGCTGAAATTGAGGTTGACCCATCTAGCTAGAAGGTTGGCCTTGTTGGTACTGAGGTTGACCTATTTGCCCAGAAGGTTGAACTTGCTGGGTAATAGATTGACCTTGCTGAAGTTGAGGCTGCCCTGTTTGACCAAAGGGTTGAGCTGGTTGAACATTAGGTTGGCCTTGCTGAATCTGAGGCTGGCCTACTTGTCCAGAGGGTTGACCAGGCTGGATAGTAGGTTGGCCTTGCTGGATTTGGGGCTAGCCTACTTGTCTAAAGGGTGGACCTTGCTGGGCAATGGGTTGGCCTGATTGGAATTGACACTGACTGGGTTGACCAGAAGGTTGCCCTAAGTAGACAAAAGAGGAACCCATGAGGGTCAAAGGTTGTCCTTGTAGGCCTATAGGTTGACCTTGACAAGGTTGTCCTTGATAAGATTTCCCTTGATATGACTACCCATGATATGGCTGCCCTTGATATGACGGTCCTTGGAAAACAGAAGGCTGCCCTTGGCGACCATGGTAAGTAGTACGAGCCCAGGCAATGGATAATGGAACAGAAACCTCAACCGTAGGCTGAGGTGGAAGGGACCCAGTATGATGAATATGAGTCCCTCGAGGATCATAATAATGCAACAGATTATGTGGATCTAGGTTTTGAAGAGAAAACATGTATTTCTCATATGTCCACCCTTCTGGAATAGAGCCGGAAGAGAGCGGAACACTACCTGTGGGATTTACGACTCCAGATGCCGAGGTTCAAGGACCACCACTAGTGGGATCAACTGAAGTCCCAGTAATGGTGGTAACCACTGAGGATGCAGCAATAGCACTAATAGTAGGTGCTATAGAGACCACACAGATAGTAGGCATTGACGGAACAGACGTGATCGATACATTATGAATCTAAGGTATGAAAGGTTTTGAGGTTCGGGCTATAGTAAAAGACCACACGGAAGTCCGATTAAGAGACATGGAACTCCTCATGTCAGATAAGGTGTGATAGCATAAGGGAAATGTCACACCAAGACTAGAGTGAAAGGGCAAACCCTCCGTAGACAGAGGAATTTCTCCACTTGACACAAGGATCTCTTCACCGGTAACGGGGCTCGTCTCATCCATGTCGGAAGAAGACATTGCAACTGAAACACCAGGGGGAGTAAATGGGAAGTCTTCTTCTAAAGGTTCCCAAAGAGGATTCCAATTTATATCGTAAGATTCCCCTCCCGAAGCTCGAGATTCAAGAGGTTGAATACTCGGGATAATAGGAAGGGTATCACTAATAGCCGATACCTCAGAAGCGATAGGAAATATAGAGTCATGGTTGCTTGGTATAGGGGACAAGATCGGTGATTCTGCGAGGATGACTTAACTCAAGATCTCGAAAAATAGATAATTGAGCAGGGTCACAAATTGACATGAACCAAAAACATAGTCAAGATTAACAGGGAAAATGTGAGCATGGTCAAATAAATTTTTTAAGACACAGGAACAAAACTTGACCTTTTCATATTTAACGAGTCGATAAAAAGGACATAAGATGACTCTAGTCACCTTTGAATGTTTAATGAGCTTGAAAGGAAAAGTGCTCAAATGATCCTTTTCTTTTAAAGAGTCGAAAAGGAATGAAAGTGACTACTCTGGAGTACTAGACAAGAGGTTTACCAGACAAACTGCAAAACTGCATATACACCTTGGTGATCAAATGAAAGAGAAATGACCAAGGACTTTTCGTACGACAGTCAATCTTCCCGAATGCTGTGTTCAGTGCATTACAATTCGTAAGGTGGCAGACTCGGCTTCCTATGGATGATAGGATGATAACCTAGTGGGGTCTCCTGATCTATACTTGACGGTACAAGGAGCACAAGTCTGTACTAGCAGCTATCGAATCACAAAAGTAGGAACCACCCAACCTTAGTGAAAATAATAGTGACTAGGTTTAACAATGTCGGAGCACGTCTCTAGCATAGACCTCTAGATAAATGTGCGTTAAGTTCCAATGCATTGTTAGGTTCATTCAATAGATTTTAAGAGTTAATCTTGAATTAATTTTCGGTTTTCAGGCCCTACCGAATGTATTTCAACAGTTCCTAGGATACAGCTACAATGAGTAAAAAATAATTCGTTTTGATTTAAACTACAACTACCAATGAAAGATTTCAAATTTTCTTTCCAATTTCTCAGTCATGAAAATTCAGTAATGCAAATGTACTTTCACTTTCGTATGTTGTATCAATGCAATATTTTTTATTTTTGGAATTTTAATGACAAACAAGCAAGTGTAAACCTGACTGATCCAAACAAATGTGATGTATGTTTTATAGTGTGGAAATCAAATCAATATGAGGGACTGGTTCAATAACCAAACACTAAAGACTAATAAGAAATAAAACAAGAAGTAAAACAACCTCAAGCAAATCAATCAGATGGTTGTGGATGAATCTTGGATGGACGAGTAACCCAAACAAATGACTTCTTGACGAAACCTTTAACAAAGCTAAGTCACATGGTCTAAGAACACAAGATTCACTAAATGAAACCAAGGAGAAAGGGCCTTAACCCAAATACAGCCAAAACAAGTTGATGAGAGACAAGAAACAACAGGAGTAAAACAACACTGGTTGATTCAGGAGGTAAAGTTGTAAAAAACAAATTTTGCAGGAATCGTCACAGGGCTCTAACTAGCAACCTGAGACGAAAGGCAAAGAATCACGAGCCCAAAGCTAGCAACTGGGTGACGTCGTCGCAGGTGTACACCTGTCTTTTGTGACGGTCCGATTTTAAGAATTGTTGCATCTATACGACAGGATATCCATGATGTGCAGGTTTACCAAAGAGCACATGTGTGACGTCATCACAATTGTTAAGCTATAAACATCGACGATCTTAATTAAGAGAAAATCAAAGCAAAAGCACCTGAAGGACACCAGACTAAACTCTCAGACAGTGAGAGGGACTACCAAATTGACCCAGGTAACCTAGAACACTGATGGCTCAGCCCCAAAATCAAGAGACACTAAATTGAAAACAAATTAAGATCAAACAAGAGACAACATACAGAGGACTCCGCAACAGAGTCGCCAACTTGTGATGTGGGAAATGTTCCCTCTGTGGACAGAGGCAACCATCTAGCCCTAGAGTGGGTCTAGTCACAACAAGACAAAACAACAACTAATTTCCTTAAACAGTCATTGTTGAAAGAGCCTACCTCAAACCGGTGTTTGATGAAGCTTTTGTTGCACCGCTTCAACTATTGTTTCCTTCTCCTCAATGTGCAATTTACCTGAAACAACACAAGAGAACAACAGAGCACGTAGAAAAGTACAAAAATGATCTATTTACTTACAGAGTCAACGAACCATAAGCTATCAACTGTATTTTACACAAGACATAGGAAATCATCATTGACTGTATTAAAATGAATAATACCAAAGCTTACAACCAAGCCTTGATGTTGCAAGCCTTCTCGGAGGGTCCAGCTGATATGTTTCTTCAAGAATTCACTCTCAAAAGGGTCTCCCAAGAAGATGATAAATCTCTCACTCAACAAGCACTAATACAAGGCTAAGGCAATCCACAACCAATTGCTAAACTATCAACAATTGACACTGCAAACTTATCAAACTCACACCAAAGCTAGCTAATTTTCTCAATCCAAAAACTAGCTGATCATAGCAACAGGGAGTGATTTTATAAGAGGAGGAGCCTCCATAAAATGAGGTATAGGGAGCTTATCCTCAAGGGAGGTTTCTCAAAGGGTGGAACCACCATCCTAGAGGAGGAAAGGTGAACTCCCTTGACCCAACAACCAGTTCTAGAGTCACCCAGAAGCATTCTGTTTGAACTAATTTGCCATATTTGGACCGTCACAAGTTATACACTGGGGCTCAACGACGACGTCGCAAGGAAGCAATGCATTCAGAGAAATCATTGCAATAAATATCTTGAGGACTTGCACCGAGCCCTAAAATTCGACTGTCGCAGGAAACAGATGTACCCCTGCGATGACGTCGCAACATTATAGTTCATTACAGAGAATCGTCACAAGCAGAATGATGTTTACTTACAACAATGCAAAAACATGGGTAAAAGGGGTCAATATTCAAGATTAGAGAGCACTTGTTTAATATTCTTAAATGAGTGGGAAGATATAGACATATTTATTTGATGTATGACACAGTGGAGATGTCACTCATACACTGACTTTATCCGAAATGAGGGGATATGAGGCCAGTGACAAATTACTGTGTAATGGTGCCTTGAAACATGGTAACGAGGACTTTGTTAACTGTCTCAACCTAGCCATTGGCCTATGGATAATAAGGAGTTGAGTTGTCGTGATGCAAACCCAACCAAGCAATGAGTTCTCCCATCATGCAATTTCAAAAATGAGATCCATGAACAGTAATGATGGCTTGCGGGACACAAAATCGAGCTATGACATGGTTGAAAAGAAATTGAGTGACAATTTTACCGTCAGCATCACCTATGGGAATCATCTCGGCCCATTTAGTGAAATAATAAAAAATGATGATGATATAACTATGCCCCCTGACTGAGCGAGGGTTACATGTCATGAAATCAATACCCCATTTAGCAAAGGGGAAGATGGTAACAACTTGGTGTAGGGGTGCGATTGGAGCACGCTATTTACGGTTGTAAAAATGGTAGGTGTGACATTTCTTGACTATTAAAATGCAATATTTAAAGATCGAAGGCTAGAAATAACTAGCACGAAGGATTTTATGGGAAGTAGCATATCCTGACATGTGACCACCACAAGCCCCAAAGTGGTAGTCATCTAGGACTCTCTCAGCTTCTTCAAGTGTCAAATATCTATGAAGGATAGAATCGACACCAACATGGTCCAATGTAGCGCTAATGATTCGATAGGGTTGGGACTGATGTCGAATGCGATGATGTTCAGAATTGGACAACTCTGATTGAAAAGTCTAGGTTTGGAGATAGACAATAATATCCCCATACTGATGGACCTCTAAATTAGACATAAATTAAGGCCCATGCATCTAAATTAAACATAAATTAAGGCCTATAACCATCCTTCAGCACATTAAACATCTATTTTTGCATTAGATAATGCATTTTTAACTTTAATATATTCATTAGGAAGGTTTATGAATAATTGCATATTTGTGCCTAATATTATTTATTTTTGTGGAATATTACGAGAATATTGGGAATATTATGAATATTTGGAGGAGGAGATAATTTAGGGACTTTATCCCTACTACAGGATGATCACTATTAAATAATAAATAAATAAGATATTATGGAATTATGGCACAGATTGTGGAACTCCAATGATTGAGAAAATCTAGGAATGTGTTCCTTTCCATTTAATGCAGATTCCTAGTATTGGGAACTAGATCCACTAATCAAGGGATTTTAGTGGGGAAATATTCCTACATTCATGGGGAATGATTCCTAATCATTTTGTATAATTACCAATTTGAATTTTCCTCTAGGGGATATTTTCATTAGTGTTCTTGTGGAGAGAACTCATATTTCTGCAATTCCATTGTATTTTCTTACAGGGATGTAATTGTATCGATGAAAATAATGAAGATTGGTGTCATGTTCAGCTTCTAAATCTTGTTCTCCTACATTGACATGTAAGTTTCCTTGGGCTTGGAAATCCCAGGAGCCTCAGAGCCCTTCTGTATCGTTTTCTTACCTTCCTTTCACTTCTTATTCACATGCATCTCTTGTTTTTATTTCATTCTATTTCTACATTTAGTATTAATGATTTCTTGTTGTAGGATTGGGTTAAATGGTTGATGTAAGTTCTTCTGCAGGATCAAAAGCATCATTTCATCCTTGGAAAATATTTGGAAGGTAATATTGATCATTGAGCTACTTCAATTGGTCTTATTATTCCCAAATCTAGATTTCTGGAACTCCTTTGTGGCAAAGAACAATAAATTTATGCTATTTTTTAGAGCATTCAAATGAGATTCAATTGAGTTGGTTCCACTTGAATTAGATCAAAAAAACATTCTATTTAATATAAAAATTTACCCCATTGAATTTTCATTTGATTAGGTTAGGCATTTAAGGGATTTACTATCTCACTAGTTCTCGAATTTCTAGATTTTAGACTAGTAATTTTTTGCTATTTTTTATCATGAGTTAGCAAAGGTATTTTTGAGTGATTCCACTTGGAATGGAGACCTAAGACATCCTACTCAATAAAAAAAATTGTCACATTGAATTTGGATTTTATTTTCTTTGTAATTCTATGAATTATAATTTCGTATAGTAAATCTATAACATCCTGTAGTAAAACACAGGATCCTATAGGAGAACTAGGGGATCCAGTAGGAGAACTAGTACATCCTGTAGGAAATCTTGTAGGAAATCCTATAGAAACTTGTTTTGAGCCTGAATTGAGAAAAATCATCATTGAATGTGGGATTAGGCCTCTACTTGATCTCCATGCCACCAAGACCATTTTAACCCTCTTCCTCCATACCTATCTCCCCTGCCAAAGAACAAGGAAAGATTAGCATTTGCATTTATTAAGCAAAAAGATTAAAAAAATGTGTTCTTTTATATTTACACATGCACACAATGGTTAGTACTCTTTAGATCATATTTCATGCTTTGAGTAGTTAAAACATCACATGTGACAAATATGGTTAAAATAGAGTTATTTTGTAACCAAAGTGTGTTAATAAGTAGATAGGGGATTTCATGTTACTTTTCAAGCATTTTTATATTCAGTCTTTCATTCCTGCAAATAGGTAGCATTTCTTTTCTCTCATGATAGCAAAGGAAGGATACATTGTACGCTACACAAATAGTGTCGATACCTCTTAAGTTTGTACAAACCCCAGGTTGATAATTAAATTTGGTATCCATGGGAGTTGCAACATTATTGTTGCAATACCGAGGCTCATCACTTTTTGGCACCGTTGCTGGGGAGGTGTCAAAGTATTCATTGTTTTCATCCCTCGCTGATTCATTTATTTTTACTTTGTGCAGAAAACAAAAAAAAATTGCATTAGGAATATTTAATTTCAAAAGTAGAAAAATGCATTGCATTATAATTTTCATTCAACCATAAAAAGAAAAAATCTCCAACACCAACTCACTCCACCATTTGATCACGTGGTGTAGTAAGAGCCACATCACCATTCACTTGTGCATGTAGAAGAAGATGATGAAAAAGAATGTAGAAGAAATGGATGGAGATGATGAAAATGAGGAAGATCCTCTTCGATTTACCATTCAAGATACTGATGGTAGTGTTCACATGAGGAACATCCCTCAATATTTTCTTCCAAAATTTCATGGTCTAAGGTCAGAGGATCCAGAAACCTTTCTCTTTGAATTTGAAATTATTTGTAGATCTTATGGTTACTTATTAAAAACCCAAAAACTGAGATTGTTTCCAGCAACATTGAATGATAGAGCTCTTAAATGGTTCATGAGTTTAGGGACTAATTGAATAAGATCACGGAATGATATGAAAAATATATTTCTAGAAAAATATAAAGATCATGATCTTAAAGAAGAAATATTTAGAATGAATTAAACGAAAGATGAGAGGCTTGAGGATCTAATAGAGAGGTTCATGTATAATGTTAAGAGGGAAAAACTACTTCATTTAGGATTTGACACACTAAAAACGCTCTTACTTAGAACAATTAGGGATGAATGGATTGATCTCCTTGATCTCATACGTAGAGGTGATGTATACCATTATCATTTGAAGAAATTTGGAAAACATGAAAACACATATCAAGAGGAAGGGCAAGAGTAGGTAAATCAACATTAACATTGATAAGTCAAGCTAAACTTGGAAATTTTTTGATGATTTTAAAACATAAATTCTTAGCAATCTAACCAAACAAGTAGAAATGTTAAGAATGTGTTGGGAACGAGTCCCCTAGAGTCAATTTTTGGGTTAGAAGCCCAAATTTTGGGGAAGAAAGCACAAGTTTTTGTATGTAAAGTGTAAAGTCTCCTCATTTTGTGGTCATGGAGTGTGAAGATGTAAAGTTTCATAAAGAATTTCCGCCCTTCTATTATGTAAGTTGTGTCAGCATTAGAAGACCTACCCATGGTCCACAGACCATGGGATTGTATAAAAAGGAGAGTCTTAGAAGAGTTTAAGCAAGTGTAGATTTTGGATGATGAATGTAAAGCGTAGTTAGCAAAAAGAGCGAAGAGACTTAGAGTAGAGGAGAGGCTCTACAGCTATGTGTGGAAAGGCCTAGGGTAGAAGTTCGCAGCTGAGTGTAGGGACTCCTGCACCTGAGTGTGCAGGGTAGTTAGAGTCTGTAAGAAGATCTGAAGCATTGATAAAGAAGATTATTCTGGAATTATCTGTGCTTTGATCTATTTACTTCTGTTATGAATGAATGTGATTATGTTATGTTGAATAATGCATTTATGATTTAATGTTATATTGATGCACGAATATATATGTTTACACTGTTATCTGTCCTGAAATTATAATATCTGTTTACGTGAATAATATCTTAATGCATGTTTAAGACATCAGACACTAAGCCAATCTAGTTAAATACAAAGGTAGGGGTAGTTACATAAGTGTGTAAGTAGATAAATCCCCTGTTTAGGGTCCGCGAAAGACGATCACAGACCTTCATGAAGGTCTAGAATCTGAATAAGAGAGGTATATCAATAAGACCTAAAAGGCTTATTGATCTACACGAGAGTAGAGTTAGGGCACAAAATGACATCACTACCATCTCTGGGTGTAGGAACTTGGTTCAAACATCCCCCCATACTACTTTGGGTGAGACTTTAGTCCGTGCTCCATAGATTGATGCCGAAAGGGCTAGTAGTGTAGGGATTTGTTTGGCTAAATTAACGTTGAACCTGGGTCAGGGCCCACTAAGCCAACAAATGGTTCCATTGCCATGACTAGGATCTACATAAAGAGATGTGCGATGTCGCATTTTTAGAATCTGAATAAGAAGGAAATTGAAGACTGGTTGGATAGGAAGATCCATGAATTCATGGTGCAAGGAAACATAAATCTGCCATTGATCAAAGAATAATTGTTGGACAGATATTTGTACACAGAGATACATGAAAACTTCTTTTGTTCCTTCACGGTTGAATTTTATAAGTGGATCGCTAAATTTCAGATGACCAAGGAAGGTGGATACTTGATGGTCTGATAGTGTGGACCCCAGAGTCAGTGCAGAGATTGGAAGCCTCATAACATAAGATCACATGCATTGTTGATCATTGGCTCGATCGTATCATAGGAGGATTTGTGACAGAGTTCGCGGTCGATACTTTAGTCAGTTACAGTGAAGCAGAGGACTGCTCCTTCAAGGGACCATGAGGTAAGTATTTAAGATCTTTAAATACTTGGATTAAGATGCTCTTGTGTGAAAAGAGAGTTATGCAGTTACCTTGATGTTTGGATCTACATGAAGTGGAAAGATCTTTAGGGATAGAGGAAGAATGAGCCTTGAATATAGTCTGTTGATCGAACCTCCTCTGAGTGACAATGGGGAAACAACATAGGCTTCACCACAAAGCGTTGTTCAGTTAATAAAACGAGGGTTCCTGCGAATACCCCATCCACCCGCCCCACCTCTGCATTCACCTCCACAACATACACCTTTTCCCACACCACCACCACCTCCACCACCATTCAATATGGAAAATGCAGTAAAATTGCCCATTTTCAAGGGCTTAAGAATTGAGGACCTGGACAAGTTTTGGTTCGTCGCAAAGGCCATATGGGAGGATCAAGGTATAATGGATGACCAGATAAAGAAAGAATGTTGGTCACTACTTTATTGGAATGCATGCTGACATGGTACATTAAGTACTACACTAATAACATGATGGCTTCATTAGCAGATATTTAGACTGCGCTGAATAAGGAGTTCAGTAGGCCTAAGTATGAATCAAAATAAATTGTGGGATTCAAGGAGATCATGATGAAGCCTAGCAAGACATCCTAGGATCTAGATCAATGATTGAAGTGCATGATCCTCGAAGCTAACATGAATCTGACAGACGAGCAGCATTGTGAATGGTTTGTAGCTTCGTTCTTCCCTCATCTAAGGGTTGCCTTATCGCAGCAAAAGATTGGGACCTAGGTGGAAGCCCTGGATATTGCAATGATATTGCATGAGACGCCAATGCAAGATGCTAATTTGGGAATTCAACATATTCACACACAGTTGTAGAACCTTTGCCTAGAGTTTCAAAGACTGAAGAAGGATAGAACAGTCTAGCTAGAGGTGCACGAAGAAGTTTGGTGCCTGAAATGTAAAAGCTAGGGACATGACAAATATCACTGCCCCATCTTCGAGAATTTTGTTGCACCAAGAGGGTTGATGCCTCTAAGGCCGGAAGCTCAACCAGAGCCAAGTACACGGCCCTTGCTTTGGCGTGTTATCTGTCAGGTGGCTAGAAAACATGTGATAGACAATTGTCACTTACTGTAGAAATTTGTACAAACACCGCAACAACTCTTCTGCAACTTGTGTTAATCAGTGGGTCATGATGAGCGTAATTGTCATAGATATGAGCAAATGATGGATAGAATTCCTGCATATAGATTGCAAGTAGAAACTCAGCCTTCGGATCAAGGTACTGGGGGAGTGCAAGGAAGATTTTATGGGTGAAGGTGAGGATGAGGTGGAGGAGGACCTGGTGGAGGTCAAGGACAGGTGATTTGCTACAACTGTGGGGGGCCAAGACACTACACGTGAGAATGCATGAACCCAACACACCTTTCATGTAGATATTTCACTCAGTTTGACCATGTGATAGAAGACTGCCCTGTATTACTAGCTAAGATATGCGAAAAGGGGCACAGCCTAAACAACCTACGCAGAATCTGTAGATGATGAAGGGTGAACCCTGCAAGAGGATCCCAATGTGAAAATCATGCTATGAAGTGGAATGATGACTGGTGAAGATAAGGGAAAGAAGCCTGAAGAAGGTGAATGGGTCTGCAAAGCTCCATAAAAGGAGGTTAGCTTTGATTTGGAGTGCACAAAGAAAACCTTCATGGAAGTGAAGAAAAGCTTCGCTGAGGCTTCTACCTTAGGAAGTTAGGATAAGCAGTGTAAATAAATGGACCCCTCCATGTTTACTAAATTTTTGGAGACCTGTATGAAGCTACTTTGAGATAGCAAGGTCGTAAAGGGATTATAGGAGTTGATCAATAAATGTGTTAGTAACACTCCTGACAACCTGCGCATGGTCAGGAAGATTGGTAAGCATAAGGAAAGAACAGGGTGGGAGATGAGGCTCACCGCGTAGATAGGATAATATGAAATGGACCAAGTTATTCTAGATCTAGGGTCCGATGTGAATTTTTTTCCTAAATAGACATGGGAGAGAATGGGTAGACATGCTCTGGAGTGGTCTCCTATTTAATTGAGGATGGAAAATCAACAAAAGATTATCCCCATGGGAAGATTACAGGGAGTGACAGTCGATATTGAAGGCACAAGCACGTTAGCCAATTTTGAAGTGACAAAGATTGTGGATGACAACAATCCCTACCCTGTGCTCCTTGGGATCGACTGGGCTATCGACACAAACAAGGTGATTAATTTGAAGAAGTGAATGATGTCATTTGAAAGAAAATCACTCCATGTAGTAGTACCATTAGACCTTGCAGAAGGACTGCGCTGCACTGAACCAGTCTGCAATTACGAAAGTGATGATGATTTGGACCAAGTTTATAAGATATTGACGTGAGATCAAGATTGGGTGAATCCAAGATTTGATGGATGTATTCAAGGGACTATGAAATCTCATGTACATCAGACTTAGATGAGGAATTGAAACACTGGCATAATAGATTGCATGAAGTATCTACGTAGCGATGTAACATGATGACCAAATCATTGCACTGTGTATCATCCGAGGTAAGAAGTATTCCTTACTATGATGGTTTAACTGACGTTGATAAATTTCTCAATGCATTTGAAAGAGAAATGTTGGAGAAGCATCGCTTCCAAGCCTTGGACTTGGTGTTATGCCTGCAAGATCATGGGGTACGCATAAAGACAACTCGATGGAGGGTGCGAATATATAAGAATGATGAGAGTGTGGTTTGGTTGCCCAAAGTTACGGTTGATTGAGAAATATGATGGAAGGAGTGATTTGCATGATCAATTAGCCAAATGGATTAATGGTTATGGAGTAGAACTGAAACCGGAGTGGGTGCATATGTTCTGTCACACCTTGAATGTAATACCTATGAATGGTATTTGGAGACAGAGCTCCTCCATGGCATAGACGAATGGCATATTTTGATACAAGGATTCTTGATGACCTTCAGCTTTCAGGATGGATTTTAGTGCATTGATGAAGTGCTACCAGAGGTCAAAGCATCGATCTTTAGAATATTGTAAGATCCCTTGGGTTTGATTCAACCGTATTGGACCACCTAGCTGTGCCATGCACTAGAGTGCTACAATGTGACTGCTAAAGAGGAAGATGAGGATCTGAGGAACATTAATATACCAAAAATAGAAGGACACCATGATGAGCACTAGTATTGTAGCAAGGATGTTGCAACTCCTGGGCTGTCAGCTTTACGTATCAACTCAGGGTTCGTACAAACTTGGAGGTGACAATGCTATATGCACAAGTAAAAGTGAAGGTCTTGCCTATTATCACTATTCATCTGGCAAGAGACCCCAAGGGTTCCAAGCTAGACTTCTATAGAGTCAGAAGAAGCTTGATTTTGTTATGGAAGAAGAGCGAATCTATTCTAAGAGAGCTACTCTACTGTAGTAATGAAGAAAACAACATGTAATGCTAAATCACGTCATATCCTAATTAACCATTTAAAAAAATATGCAAGAAGAATTGCTAAATCAACACTAACCTAATGCTACTATCTAAGTTACAGAAGTAAAGAGCATCAAACCAAACTAATGCGTAAGCAAGGAAACTAAACTAAGTCTGTTTTCATTGTTTTGGTAAAATCAAGCATGCAATTTAATTTTTCTTGTAGACGTGACAGGTGGATGGAAGGTGGTTGAGGATGGCTAGAAGTTTTATGGAGTGTTTCGATAGTGTCTCAAGAGTGTCAGTGGTTAAATAATATGCAGACAAAGTTCAGGAAGGAGTCAAATAGAAGAGTAAATGGAGATTGAAATCAGTGAAAGGAAGAAGTAATGAAGCAGCAGTGGATAGGAAGATGAGCGGCGAAGATCTTATCACAGGATATTACTTTAATAGATGGATGGATCAACAAACAAGATTAACAAAAGATGAGCAGTGGAGATCTTATCGTAGGAGACTATGTTAATAGATGGATGGATCACATCAAGTCACATGGCGACAAAAGGGTAAAAAAATGTGTGAAATGATGGAGCATCTTTGTAGGTGGTAAGCAGTATCTCACGCGCTCTAAGAGCTGTAAGTGGAATTCCTAAATTTCACGTGATTAGCCCAAGTGAGTGACACGTCGCATGGGAAAGCCACTTTCTCACATGCTCTCGATTGGATAATGGTTGTGCAGGAATTCATGCGAGATGACACGACAGCCACCAAATCATGCAGGATTGATCAATAGTGGAGATCGACCAAGCTTGTTGGCGAGCGGGTGATGTGATAGCCGTTAGATCATGCAAGATAGATCGATGGTGGAATCTCACGCACCCTAAGAGCTGTAAGTGGAATTCCTAAATTTCATGTGATTAGCCTAAATGGGTGAAATGTAGCATAGGAAAACCACTTTTCTCGCATGCTCTCGGTCAGATATCAGTCATGCAAGACTTCATGCGAGATTGCGTGATAACTGTTGGATCATGAGAGATTGATCAATGGTGGAGATCGACCAAGCTAGTTGGCGAGTGGGTGACGCGATATCCATTGGATCAAGAAAAACAGATCGATGGTGGAGATTTGGAGTGCCTAAATTAAAATGTTGAAATGAATATGCGACACACGGCTGACAGTGATTGGTCAGGTTTTTTGTGGATTGGATGGTAAGGAAATCTATGAGTATAATATGATTAAGAAATGATTTATTAGGTTCTGCATATATTGTACATGAAGAAAGTGTTGAAGGAAATGAGAATATGAGTGACATATTATTACAAAAAGAGAGTGATGGAAAATGATAATGATGAAATGAACCAAGTACTGAATCAAGATGACAAACTCCAAAGCTCATGCAAGAACTAGAAGCCTATGTTTTTGGGGTTACTGAAGGGTCTCTTCCTCAAGTCATGGTCCCAGAGGGAGGAGGTGAGGCTGAGACACCTACTGACAACCTTATGGTGATATTTTTCTCCTTGCTAACCTGCTAATTGAAAGAAGGAACAAATGGAAGCAAACTAAAACACAACCAATCTACGCTACACTGTTGTAATGGAAATGCATCTACTTAAGAAAATGAATGATTAAACCATGAACCTACACTAGGATTCATATACAATAAAGGGAAGTCTTAGTTGCTAGGGTTGGGCCCTAACCCAAGAGCTTCAACCCTCTGAGTTAACTCAGTGCTGGCTAGAAACAAAACTCATTCTTATTATCAAAACAATGGATTACATAAAAAACTGTCACAAGTCTTGCAGCTCGAAAATACAGTAAAGTTTTACAATAAAAAATATGAATCCTACTGAGTTACTAGGCATATCTACTTATACATCTGAATTCTACAATGACTTCCTTAAAATTAGGGAGGCTCAACTTCCAAACTCGAGATAAAATGGTGCTTTGACTTTCACTTGCTCAGCTGCCTTCTAGTCCTCATGATTTGGTTGTTTGCACTCTGAGCTGATGAAGGAATATTCAAATGGAGAGGTAGTAAATGAGGAGGATTTACCTCCTATAATTCCTCTCCCTTGTCCCATTCGAGTTTTGACCAAGGTCTTTGCCAAAATTCTTTTCTTTTATCCTTAAATCCTGGATTAAATGCACATTAGACCGCAAAGCAAAATATCCAACACTAACACATCTCATAAACAAAATATAATCAAAAGTATGCAATAAATCGTGAGAATAGTTGGTCTGACTAAGCTAGGAGGTGAATTAAGGCCCATATAATTACCCAATTCTGAGGCTCATCATCACCCCTACTAAAAGTGTCGCTCATTCTCTGAGAAACTTAGTTAATGTCCATGGCCTTCGTGGCTCTAGTAGCCTCTCTGACATCCCATGCATCTATTGTGGTCTCTTCTTCTTGTAAATAGATGCCTGCTTTCCTTTCTACTTCTTCCCACTGCCTCTTTTCCTCTTCTTCTTTTCTCCCTTCTGGCATCCCTAGGAGTAGTGGTGGACTGAGTTTTAGGCCTATCCAATTGATCTTCAACCTTTTAATTTATTGCTTATACATAGGTGTGCTATTGAGTGCCTCTCTCAACCTTTGAGGGGAGTGATATTCTTTGATCTTCAAGATGTGTGGCAGTGTGTTCCATCTCCTTAACCAGACATGTATACTATCATCTCCTAGCAGCCTAAACATATCCTCAAAATGTGAAATTTCTTGTTCTTGGGTAGCAAGATATCTAGGTGTCATTTGAGGATAATTTGCAATTATATGATGGATGTCGATTAGGGCCATGGGATTTGATTGTTCAACTTGAATGAAAAGACGTTCATTTTTCTCTCTAGCCAATATTCTTTTTGTCTTTGTAGCCCTTGAAACCTCATGGTTCATCCATGATTCCAAAACCATTAATTGTAGATCTCCTATCTCGGCTTTAGGATCCCAAACATTCATGTCTGTGAGGGCCATGTTGTGCAAGTAAAACTCAGCCATTTTGGCCCCATCCTTTGATGTAATTTGATCACAAAGATCAATAAACTTCTTGTAGTCCTGAAATGGAATGGTGCCCCTTTGTGCTAGTGTTTCAATATGAAATTGTAGCCTTTTCTCTCTAAGGTAAAGAGCATATGATTTAGCTGCCATCCTACACTGGATGGCCTCCAAGGAGAGGCTGGCCATACATGCTAGTTGGTTTTCCCTTTCCTGTAGCTGTCCTCTTAGCCATGCATTCTCCCTTTCAAGTCATTCTCTCATTATTGCTTCTTTGTCCCTTGGTGTAGGGGAATATTCAATCTCAATAGGGATTTTTGTTGATATTTGTGGCTTCCCTTGTTTGATTCTTGTGCTCTTTCTTGTTCTGAAATATAGAGGGTTTGCCTCTTTCTTTTCTCTTTTTTCTTGACTGGGGTGCTGAGAGAAGTGAGGGAAGTTGCTGCCTCCCTCTCAAGGGGCCTCTGGAGACACCCTAGGTGACTCCTCTTTGTGTTCTTCCCCTTCTGTTTCAATGCCTTCTTCCTCTCTATTTTTCTTATCTTCTTCCTCTTGCTGTTCTTTCTCATCCCCATTAGTTTCTTCGTTCATTTCCTCCACTATTTCACCACCATCATCCTTCTCTTTTGCTTCATCATGTTCCTCTGTATTAGTTTCTTCTTCATCCATCTCATCCCCATCTAGCTTTGTATCTTCTTCTTCTTGTTTTGCATCCTCCTCACTGACAGAAGGACTAACATCATAGCTGAGGGTTTTGATGTCATCCTCTGCTCATAAGTCTTTGAAGACTGACCATGTTATAGGGATCTTGAGGTTTTGGAGGGCATCCTGAATGAGGATACTGATCAACCCATGGTGATCCAATTGTTGGGAATTCCTTTCCTTTACTTTGTTGTTGGAGTCTATGAGTGATTACACTAAGAAATAGGGTAAGATAAGTCTTTGGTGAACTGGTGTTTCTACCCCAAATCTTAATTATTAAGCATCCTAAAATGGTAGCCATAAACAACACTGTATCTACCCTCACATGAGATATATTTGATGAGTTGGTAACCTTCCTCACTCCATGGGTATGGAAGACTGCCCCTCCTTACTCCGTTTTTATCCTTTATGGGTTTTTCACCTTCTAAAAAGAATTTCCTTTTTTCCACCTGACTGTCTACTTTGCCTTATTTTCTCCATGGAATTCCTAGGGAAAGTGTGGTGACCCTACTGATGAGCTCTAGGGTGAGATCTATAGTGAGCCCTCTAACTATAACAATGGCATGGATTCTGCTGTGTGGAGTGAGGGAGTGAGAAAATTCTTGAGCCACCTCATCATCATGCCTTGCGAATTTTTCAAAAAACCCCATCCATTGGTGTCTTATAAAGATTTCAAGCACTTGGGAGTGTTGTTGTATCCTCATAGTGTTTGTGGGTTCTCTCCTATTGAACCCTCGTGTCATCTTGCTTGTGAGGCTTGAGGAGGAAGTGAGAGGTTTGACACAAGAATTTTAAATTCAGGAGAAAGCTGAGTTTCCTGTGTATGTAATTCACCTCCCACAGTTGTTATATCCACTAGCTTTTAAAGCATTTCTAGTTCATATACTTGTAAATGGGATGGATTTTTAGATCCTACCTCTTTAGAATGGTGGCAGTGGGAAATTCTCATGATATTCCCTCTTGAACCTCTCTCTGCCTATCCTGTAGACTGCCTCTGTGTATCTTGTAGACTGCTCTGGTAGACTGTTCCTGTAGGAATTCCTGTGCATGCTCCTGTAGAAACTCTCTTGAAGAACAATGGATCCTTACTTCCAATGGGTGGCCAAATTTATGAGAGTGACTTGAGTGAGGTAGTTTTGAGGAGGTGGAATGCATGAATGCATGCAAACAATGTTTTGTTTCCCACTCCTCATAATCAGCTCCCACCTCATAAATCTGTAGTTAACCACTTCTTGTCCTACTCCTCCTCTATCTTAGAGTTGACTACATCCACATGTGAGAGGACACCTGGTTTTGTATGTGATGACTAAATGAAGGTGGCCAAGTTAACTAGACACCTTTTTACTTATAAACCAACTACCTCGTAACCCTTACAACTTTTGATCAAATGATGCATATGAGTGAGTAAGCGGGATACTTACCTGTGGTCTTGATGCCATGCTACAGTTATCGAAGATTAGAGGTTCTACATTGTTTATTTGCTCCATGGTCGTTCTTCTTCCTCCTTTGTTGTCTGTTGTCTGCTGTCTGGAGCTCCTCGATCATCCTAGTGAAGACATGTAGCTGATGATTGATATTCTGTGGGATAGGCTACTACAAGATTTCCTACAGGATGTCCTATAGCTGTTTCTCTCTTAAAATTTATTAATCATGTTGTTGGTTGGGGTTGTGAGGATGTTGAAATGAATGGACAAAGGGAGTAGGGGTGTGTGTGGAGCAAGGGACATTTAGGTAATTCTCTTACTCTACTTTGTTTTCCTTTTTCCTTTTTTTCATAACTGGCAGAAACTGATCTCTTTATTTTGAATGGTGAGTGCAAGGATGATGGTAATGGACAAGGTGAGGGGTTAGATCATGTCTAGAAGGAATTTTTGGGACCTAATCAACCTACCATTTGCCCTTGGATTGCTTCCTGTAGGTTTTCTGGGCCACTATGATCCTGTAGGTTTTCAGGGGATCCTGCAGAAAACACAGTGTTCGCCTAAATTGAAGTAATGAAGTGAAAAAAACAATGTAATTGATGGAAGGATGCATGGTAAGGAGAGGAGGAGATGAATATATGTGAGGCAGGGTTCCCTTTGGATCTTCTCTTTGCTCCTTGATTGTATTTCTCGCCCACCTGCAAATAACAATTATCTTTTTTCTCTTTTTTTTTTTTTTTTTGGAAAACACATAGGCTTCCTCAGAGAGGCTTTCACCCTAGATGTTTGCCCCGGGTGCCTCAAGTAAGGTTTTCACCCAGGGATCTTATTCTTTTTTCCATTTTTTCATCATTGGGCCACCTCACGAGGTTTTCAACCCACAAATGGGACTCAAGCGCCTCATGGAGGTTTTCACTTGAATCCTTATTCTTTTTATTCTTTTTCAGTGACCTAATGAGGGAGGATCTAGAACTTGCTCCACCATCATCACTGTCTTATTGATATTGTCAATGAACTCTTGTTTTGATAAAGGCCTCTTGTACAATTTCAGTCGGTGTGCATTAACAAGAAATGGAATGGCTTCTTCATCTATAGTTCTAATTTGCATTGAACCATTATGATGGCATCTTTCCACCACATAAGTTCCAAGCCATCTTGTCCTTAGCTTGCCATTGAAGTCTTTATACCTAGAATCATATAATAATGCCCAATCACCGACTTGAAATTGATTATCCTTAATATGTCTATCATGCCAGATCTTCGTATGAAGCTGAAATATCTTAAGTGTGATTACCTCATGTAACCAATTCTTCCATCGCTCTGTCTCCTCATCTGAATTTGAAGTACAGGAGCTTTCATGCTCCCATGCAATCCACCCATCCGCAGTGAGATTCACCCAGTTCTGGTTTTGCGTTGTTATATTATAGATGCAGTCCAAATCATCATCACTTTCATAGTCGTGCACCAACTCTGTATAGCGTGATCCTTTAGCAGGGTCCAGGGGTATAATTACATGTAGTGACTTCTTCTCAAAAATCATCTTCCACTTCTCCAAGTTAATCACCCCATTCATGTCAGTGGCCCAATCAATTCCTAAGAGTGCAGGGTAGGCATTGATGTCATTAACAATCTCTATCACTTCAAAGTCTGCTAGTGTGCTCGCTCCCTCAATATCCACAGTTATTCCCTGCAATCGCCGCATGGGTATTATTTTCTATTGGTTTGCCATTTGCAGCTGAATAGGAGACCATTGCAGTGTAGCTCTCCCCATTCGCTCCCATGTCTATTTCGGCAAGACATTCACATCTGATCCTAAATCCAGGATAACTTGATCCATCTCATATTCTCTGATCTACATAGTTAACCTCATTTCTCTTCCCATGCTTGTCTTATTCTTTCCAATATTCTGGATTACGTGCGGTTCTCCTAGCGCGGTCCCAGTGCATCTGTTAATGAGTTCCTGTAATCCTTTTAAAGCTTTACTGTCACACAATAACTTCATGCATGTTTCCAGGAATGTTGTGGGCATGAATGGGTCCATCTTTGGCTCCAATCTATCTTTTCTTCCTGAAGTGGAGGCATCAGTGAAGCTCTTCTTAGCTTCCATGAAAGTTTCTGGGGTGTGCTCCAAATAAAACTCCGCTTCTTTCACCGGAGCTTTGCAAACCCAAGTACTATGTTCTAGCTATTTTCCTTTGTCATCTCCCATCGAGATTGTGCTTCAAAGCACAATGTTCACATTTGAATATTCCTCGCATGGTTTAGACCTCATCATTTGCAGGTTCTGAGTTAGGGGAGGCAATAGCACTCCTTTCTCGCATATCTTAGCTATCAGTGTAGGACAATCTTTCGTCTCATGATCAAACAAGTTGCAATACAAACACGACGGGCAAGTTGTATTTGTGCAATCGCAGGTATAATGCCCTGGCCCTCTGCCATTGTAGCATATCAACTATCTGCGACCTCTTCCAAGTCCTTCTTTTCCTCGATTGCAGCCGTGCCCCTAGAATCATGTTCGCACCATTCCTGCATTTTGATCAAGGGGCCACGTTTCAGCCTGAACTATGTAGGTGGGAGTTCTATCCATCATTAACTCATAGCTTCTACAAGTCCACTCATCGCGTCCTAGTGACCTACAAAAGTTGCAGAACAAATGTTGCAAATTCTATTATACTTCTGTAACAAATGACAATTGTCTGTGGCATGTTTTCCTGCTATTTGAAAAATTGCACACCACAAAGTAGGTTCCACGCTAGGTCCTGCTTGTGCTTCCAACCTTAAAGGCATTGGTCCTCCTCCTGTGAGATAATTTGCAAAAACTGGATAGTGGTCCTTGTCATGACCCTGACCCTTGCATTTGACACACCATACCTCTTCACACACTTCTGGTCAAGTCGTCGTGTCCTATTTCAGAATCTGCATCTCAAGGCATAAATTCTTCAGCTGTGCATGGATTTGATGAAATCTGAAGTTGGGATCCTACATCAGGGTCTCATGCAGCCTCATCGCGATCTCTATGGCCTCTGCCTCAGTCGTTAGCTTCTGCTACGATAGTGCACTCCTTAGATGTGGCGTTATCAAAGCTACAAACCACTCGCGATGTTATCCATCCGTCAGATTCATATTGGCTTCACTAATCATACATTTCAGCCTCTAATCTAGCTCCCAAGGAGTGTTGCCTGGTAGCATTGTGATCTCTTTGAATCTAATGATTGACTGTGATTTAGAATTTGGCCTGCTAAATTCTCTGTTTATTGCTACATGGATATCCACAATTCCCACATTTGGATTTTCATTGGAGTGCTTAATATACTAGTTCAACGCGCGATCCTGTAGGGCAATAACCAATGTCGCTTTCTTTATTTTTCATCTGTAACTGCTTGTGCTTCCCATACAACCCTTACCACGAACCAAAAATGGTTCGGATCCTCATTTCCCAAACCCTTGTACATAGGAAACTTCAGTATGCTTGCCATATTAAATCGTGGTGGTGGTGGAGGTGGTACGGGTGAAGATGGAGGTGTTGGTGGTGAAGTTGGTGGCAGTGTGGGTGGAGGTAGTATTTGGAGAATCCTTTGACTTATCATATGGATCGCGCTTCACAGTGAGACCTTCAGGATCTCTTCCTCGTGTTCCCTCACGGAGATGAAATCAAGGGGCTAGTTTCTAGTCCCTTATTTCCTTTGTTCCTGTAAGTTTTTCCACTTCGCATAGCCCCGAACATCAAGGTAACTGTGTAACCCTCTTTTCGCAAAATAAAATTTTAATCCAAGTATTCAAAGACTTGATTTCTTACCTCGACGTCCTTTGAGAAAGCGTCGCTCTGCCTTACTGTAGCTAGCTGAGGTGTCAATTGTGAATCAGTAGTGAATCCTCCTATGATACGATTGATCCAATGGTCAACGACGTGGGTGATCTTATCCTCCGATGCTTCCAATCTTTGCACTAACTCTGGGGTCCACACAATAGGATCATCAAGTTTCCACCTTCCTTGGCTATCTGCTAGCTTCGTGATCCACTCATATAGCTTAGCAAGGAAGGATGCATGTTATAAAATTATATATTACAGAGCAATGGAACACATAGAATATTGCATAAATATAAACACAGAAAATGTATAAAACCAAAGAGACACAGATATATGTGGTTCACCCAATTTGGGCTATGTCCACCATGAATAGCCAACCCTTCCTTTCTATTATCCAATAAAATGAAGAGACACAACCTACAGCAGATACACTGTAATATCCTCTGTTTTCTTTCACAGTCTCACCTCTCTGTTTCTCGCTCAGAGAATACATATCTTTTACACAACCTCAATACAATGGCCTCATATGAAGAGAGGGGTTGCCTTCTAGGGAAAAAAACCCTAAACTAAACATAAGTTCTACCGTTAGATCATCCACCTAATGAATGACCTAGATTGACTAGAAATTACTATACTTTTACAAGGCAATAAAACATTTGTTTTTAGCTGTGGGGGCGCTGCCCCTGAAACCCCCGCCAAGGGACCGCTGGCCCCTGGACCCCCCAACCGATAGGGATCGAACCCCCAAACCCTCGGCAGGGGGACAAGTCCCCCCCGCACCCCCCCACATGGAGGGGTGTACAAACTTCCTGGGGTATACATCCGGTTGAAACAACGACCTCTAAATAATCATGCTCCACACCCAACAATCTCCCACTTGGAGAATGATTGTAGCAACTCCACTGTTTCTTCATTTGCTGGAAAATGACTCCTTCTTTGGACCTGGTTGTTTCTCATCCTCATCATCATCCTTGAAGACCAATTGAAACTGAGCATATTCTCAGTTTCTCCATAGTTACAACTTTTGTTGGCATATCTGGAGGATTCTGGCTAGTGTGTATCTTTTTCAGCTTCAACTCTCCATCTTCCAACACTAATCATATGAAATGGTACTTGAGCTGTATGTGTTTAGTCCTGGATTGAAAAGCTGAGTTCTTTGCAAGATGAATGGCACTTTGGCTATCACTGTATAACGTGCCCATATCATGCTTCTTACCCAATTCACCCATAAACCTTTGTAACCAAATCATTTCTTTACTAGCCTCTATAGCAGCAACATACTTTGCTTCTGTTGTTGAAAGTGAAACAACACTTTGGATTTTTGAAACCCAACTGATAGTGATTCCACCTACAGTAAATACATATCTTGTAGTGCTCCTCCTGTTATCTCTGTCACCTACCATATCTGCATCAACATATCCTTGTAGAGAAATGTTTGAACAACCAAAGCATAATGCTTGATTTGTGGTACCTTTCAAATATCTGAGAATCCATTCCACTGCCATGCAATGTTCCTTTCCTGGATTATTCATGTACCTATTACACCTCCCACTGCATGTGCAATATCAGGCCTTGTGTAGACCATTGCATACATTAAGCTTCCAACTGCTAATGCATATGGAACTTTAGACATAGAATCCATGTCTTCTTGGGTCTTTGGTCACATTTCCTTACTAAGTTTGAAATGGCTAGCAAAAGGTGTACCAACTAGTTTTTCATTGTGCATATTAAGTCTTTTTAACACCTTTTGTATGTACTCATTCTGAGACAATGTTAATTTGCGATTTTTCCTGTCTCTAGTTTTTCTCATACCAAGGATTTGTTTTGCAGCTCCTAAATCCTTCATTGCAAATAAATTTGCTAATTTTCTTTTGAGCACATTTGTTTCCTGTATGTTAGACCCTACAACAAGCATGTCATCCACATACAATAACAATATAATATAGCTACCATCATTTTTCTTTTTTAGACAAACACAATGATAAGAGTGACATCTAGTATAACCTTGTCCAGACATAAACTTGTCAAATTTTAGATACCACTGCCTTGGAGCCTGTTTTAAGCCATACAAGCTATTCTTCAACCTGCACATTATTTTCTCCTTCCGTTTCACCTCATATCCTTGTGGCTGCTGCATATATATCTCTTCCTCCAAATCCCCATGGAGAAAGGTTGTCTTTACATCTAACTGCTCAAGATGCAAATCTTGAACTACTATTAGACTAAAATAGCTCTGATTGAAGTAATTTTAATAACAGGAGAAAATATTTCATCAAAATCAATACCTTTCTTCTGTGCAAACCCCTTCACCACAAGTCTAGCTTTGTACCTTTGTTTTCCTCCATCTTCTTCCTTCAGCCTGTAAACCTATTTATTCTTCAATGTAGTTTTTCCTGCAGGCAACCTGACTAAGTCCCAAGTC
>APFE031057840.1:46104-73296 GCA_000404065.3 Pinus taeda | reverse complement strand
AACTTTATATTAAATTCTTTGCGCAAGCCTATACTACCTCTCCTCCCTGCAAAGTCAACCAATGGTCCACCCCGCACTAAGAATTAAACCCCCTTTATTTTTATTTGCCTTGAGATTTGTAAAAATAAATGAACGGTTAAAATTCCATATCGCGCGCTTAGCTCATCCAACACTTAACACTCAAAAAGCAAGCGAGATTAGTGGTTTTCCCAGCCCACCTTTTTGCTATGTGGCAGCCCCACATTATATCACGTCCTCTAGAAAAATACCACCTACCACTTTAAAGCAGTGCGATAAACCATTAGCTGTTTTGGTTTTGAATCTTATAAATGTTACAGGAATATAGGGTGGATTAAGTTCAAGTGAAATACAGAGATATGAGAATTCAGTAATATTTCAAGCTATGGGTGAAACCATACTTGAGGTAAAATTATATAGCTACAGGCAATACGAGACTAAGGTTGTGGAATGAGATTCAAAGGTAAAATGGTTTTGCAGTGACACGCGAAATAAAATTCACTGATGCCATGAATTTATTAGAGAAAATAAAAGAGAAAATTTCCCATGAAATTAATGTAGAGGGGAGCAAAGATAGCATTCATGTAAATGCATTTCAAGATAGAAGATTAAGGTGAAATCAATTTACAAGCATGGTGAAATCAATTTATAGGTGTAAAATCATGTTGCAAGTGAAAGTAAAAGAGTAAAGTGAGAATACTCTTCCAATCATACAAATCAACACATGGTTTTGCAAAACCATCCAAGTATTCTACAAGGGTAAAGGAAATTTACATAAAGATAAAATGAATTTATAGAGGAAGGAGTAATAGGAACAAAACTACACATGGTTTTGTGAATTCATGGAAAGAGAAAACAAAACCACGGATTGGAAACAACACATGGTTTTGTAGAAACTTGATTATAAATTTCATTTAAATATTTTGGATATTATTCAAATATATATATTATTATATATTTTCCAAAATATTTGTGACACTAATGGATGATAAAACAGTAGGGCAGTCACAGGATCAACCATTAGTGAGGGAAGGCTCAGATTATCAAGTCAGAGGATCAACAAGCAGTTGAGTGAATTACTAAGAAAAAGAGAGATACATCCGCCTCTACTAGTTCATTTCCCAGAACAACCACAAATTTGGGTCCACATCCTACGTGCGCCCACTTCCACAAAAACAACATTTGCACAACACATTCCACCAGAACTATTAATCTACAACAGTTAGAGCTTTTCATTCATCTATAGTCTAAAAATGTCATGTTTGGTAGAGACAACATTTATTGTAAACAATTTGTAAATTTTGTATAAATACTTCTGCTTTTGAAGTATTAGAGGCGGGTTGTTTGAGATGTTGTTGGAGCATTGTAAGTTTTTTTTAAGCAATGGGGCATTAATACTAAGCAGACCATTCATAGGATTCTTGTGGCTTAAATACTGGTGATGTTTTTCTTATGTTAAAGTGTTTCACTGTCATCTCTTCACTGTAATCATCTAAATTCCAATTGCGAAACAAAAAATGTGATGAATAGGATTTACTTTTGAGTACCTTATTCTGCCTACTTTTGCAATCTATATGTTTTCTGCTGAAGGCCACACTAAATAATTCTTGACTACTCTTTAGTTTTGCCTGATTGACTAAATTCCACACTAAAGAATTCTTAGTTGCTCTTTAGTTCTGCTGAAGGTGTTCATTGTTCTGCCATCATCCACTTATTATTCTGAAATATCCAGTTAATATTCTCAACTTTCCCTGAGTTTACTTTGTGAAAAATTGATGCAACCATCTAGTTTACCTTTTGACTCCATTACCCAATAGATTCTAATTAAATTGAATACTATCAGTTTTCCAAAACCCAAATCAAAACCCAAAACCCAAGTACAATCATAACTAGTCTAAGATTTTCAAGCAACAAAGATAAATTTTACACAGAGAGCCCTCTATGGGATTGGAACGGCTAGATTCCCATCCCGAAGTTGGTTTGATGTCACATTCTTGTGATTTTTCCTACAGCCTTCAAATTACTGGGTGGTAACATAGTGGCAACCATACTGGGGAACATAATGTTTTATCTTCCTCAGAAAAGTGCATCAAAGTTCAGATCTGATTGTTGATGGTGAACAACGATTAGACACCAGAAGGTTGTACCTTTCACCTGGCAACTCCATTGTTCAAGATCCAGAGCTTCAAAGTTCAGAGCGATTCCATAACCAAATAATCCATATTCCAAAGCATTAATGGTGATATAGGATGACAATGTTTGTGGAAAACCTTTCATTTCATGAAAATTAAATGAATTCAAGGAGGGGTTATTTGAATTTCAGCTTGATGAAGATTTTTTAAGAGCTGTGTTTCTCATTTTCAAATCAAGAAAATTTTCTCCTGAAGTTAAAATATGTGTTCTTGAGTTAGTTGCTGAAAAATATGAAAACGACATTAAACCTTTGCATTCTCAAATTCAGTCATATACTTTCCGAGATCCTAAAGAATTCTTGGAAAATCTTCCTTCTCCAAAGCAAGAGGAAATTGTACTACCTTTTGACTGGAAGATTGAGGATGATTATGCTTTCAAGTACAAGACTGAAGAAGTAGCTTCAGGATTTAATATTGAGGATACAACTGATCAATTAGTCATTGAAGGCCTAGAAGCAAATATCATACATTATGCTTTTGTTGATCATATAGTAGATTACATGGAGGTTCTTTTCAACTCATGTTTTCAAACATGTTTTCTCTATAAGGACAAAATACATCAGTAGTTGCCACTATATATCATATCTTTCATTATGTGGACACATTATCAAATTATACTTATGAGTTTACTAACAATCAATCAAGTAGCCCATTTGTTTCTGCAGCTGCTTGACTGGCTTCATTGGCATTTCTGTATTATTTAAGTCACCCTGATTTTCAACAATATAGGGTAGGTAGCAGGGCACAAATAAGCTCAGGACTCTGAACCTTTTTTTTAGTTTCAAATTCAGTTTGCTTCTCAACTTTCAGTTAAGTGTGTAGTTCAATGTTCAGTATGCAGAGTGGTTTTGTTTTCAGTTTGAGAGTTGGTAGAATAGGTTGCAGATTTGAGAACAACCCAATGGAGAAGGAGGTGATCTATAAACTCAGAGATCTGCAATTCTTGGCACCTCCAAGGAGACTGCCATCCCCAAGCTGGAGCTGATGTTAGGGTCCTATAATTATAGGAAATCTGATGATTCTGATATTATATGTGGCTCTCATGATGAAGCTTTTGGCTTGCTAACTTGCACCACTTCCTCTCCATTTTTCGTCATCCTTTACTTAGATTCTTGTTTTATCACCCACTTTCCTCGTTAATTCATCTAAATATTACCCCAGCATAAGCCAAATACCTGCTTGTTTGGTCAATTTAGTGTGATCTAAATTGCTATTTATATTGTCAACCCGGGTTCGTAAAATGACGAAGTAAGGTGTACTATATGTACTTAGATAACCATTTTCTTAGGTTTTTGTCGTTTTAAGCTTTTTAGTTTGTTTTTGGATTTTATTCTTTTCTTAATGTGTGGTGATGAAAGTGAAGTGTGAAGTGTGTGGAGTGTAAATGGTTATGATTTCTATGCTTGAAAAATGCTCAAAAGAAGCTTTACAATAACTGAAATGAAACCAATCCTTAGGAGAAAACAAAATCCATCAAAAAGCGAACTAATGGCAATGGCCCAGTATCCTTGCTACTGAAAATGAAAAGAAAGCAAAAAGTTGAAAAACAACTCAAACTTAAAGTAAAGCAGCTAATTCACACTACTTGAGCTTTTTAGATCCTTTGCCCCTTGGCTCAATCTACCTTGGGGAAGTAATCATAAACAAGTTAAGCAATATGATATTTAACTGTTCAAGAAAGTAAATTACATAAAAGAAACTAATCACACAACTTGAATTCTTCAAATCCTTTACCCTTCAGCTCAATCTACCTTGGGGAAGTAATCATGAACATGTCAAGCAATATGATATCTAAATGTAAGTTGCATAAAAGAACTAATCACACTACTTAAACTCTTCTAGTCCTTTACCATTCATCTCAATCTACTTTATGGAAAGCAACCATGAGTAAGCAATATGACAACTAAATCACACTACAGTTAGTAATATTCTGATTCTTTGCTGATATAGTCATTTGACCATAGAAAGAAACCATAAATTGATGAGTAGTATGATATCTAAATAGCAGAAAAAGAAATAAGCAAATCACAACTTGAAAAGGACAATGCTGAATTTAAACTCCGGAAAATAAAAGTTAGCAGGAAGGACAAGATGATCTCATATGCCAAAAGTTATCAAAAAGATGAAAAATTGCCCGGGCTGCCTAAGAGAACCTGCAGAAAAGCACTGATTAGTTTACAGCTCTAAGAAAACAAAGGTGAAGATATGAATAGCAGAAACATAAAACAACATATTATGTACAAGCTAATGATAAAAACAAAACATAATGAAACTAAATAAACACTTTAAAAGGCTTCAGCGTGCAGGGGCCCTCTGCCACTTCAGCCAATCAAATAATCACACGGCTAACTTCAGAAAAGTCTTCTCATGTATTAAAACGACAACATATAAAACAGTGGAGTGATAATATAACCAGTAGCGCGGAATTACATAAACAGTTCAAGGTTCATACATATAAAAAAAAATCTCTTTCATAGCGTTCAATGACGCGTTATTTATAATGCAAAAATACTAGAGCTAACTAACAACTTCTACGCTATTAACTGCATTGCCATAGACACGTAGATCTCTTCAGCCGAGATCTAGTGTAACTGTCATCATGTTTCTTAAATCTTCGGAGTGGTTGGTTGTTAAATTCATGTTTCAAGAACGATCCCCAGGTGTGTTGGTGCCTTCGTGAGCTGAGGACTATGCCACGTATCATTCACGTGCCCAAAACAGTGACGTGCCACCATTAAACTCTTTGGCTGGCCTTGTCTTTGACTTTAGTTGACCGCAGCCTCTCATGGATGATTTGGCCGATTTGAAGGGACACGTTCCATGTACCCGCCACGTGGAGCTTGCCCATGTAGCTCGTTTCTTCAGAGGACACCTTGAGCACAACTTTTAACAAAATAGCTGCAGAATCTTGTGCTGGCTGTGGAAACCTATGCTGGCTGCGGAAACTGACAAGTTTCCGCAGCTGCATGAACAAAAAACTAAACCAAACAACAGTCATAAGTATAGTCAGAAAACCATATAAACAGTCCTTTTTAGACTCTAATGCAATGATTTAACCACTGGATGAATGAAGTGAGTGGAGAATGAGGGCTAAGAGGGTGTATAGGAAGGTGCAGGTTTGAGGCTCAATAGGAACATATCCATATAATTGATATGCTAGTCCATAGGATCTCCTGGCTACCCCATTCATGACTAAATCCGACCAAGGAATTTGTCGAAAAGGTATGCGATTGTGACCTTGCTGAGCGAATGAAGGACAAGTTTAAGCTTGTCAAGAAGCTGCGCAGAAGTGTCGTTGAGACATGCGGAAGTTTAAGCTTGTCAAGAAGGATGGGAAGATAATGTGGAAGTGTCGTGCAGATGAGGTTTCGGCACCAGTAGTTTCATGAGTAGCCCAATGCATGAAGGGCATGCAATTCAATTGGGAGCACTACCTTGGCAACGAGTTCCTCACAAATTGTAGAGAAGCGTAGGATCATAGCAAGACAATCCACTACTCCTGGTTGTTGTTATCAATTGTGTTGGTAGCATGGCAGTTGCCAAAGAACAATTAGTTTCCTCCGATCGCGATAGATTTGCTAGAAGAAGGGAAGTTTTCTTCGCTATGGGCCATGAAGGACGTTGATCGAGTCTACGAGAGCAAGGTCTTCTAGGTTTTAATGGAGATGAGCTTCAATATGGCCATCAACTGCAAGCCACGATTTTCACCGAATGTCTTTGAGTATTTTTTGAGATATGCAGAGTTCAAAGCATACTTTCGTTGTATCTCCATCAGCATGCAGAAGGACCCAAAATAGAAATGGTATGATCTCCCATACCTTGTGACGGATGATGTGATAGCAACAATCCTTGATCATTGGCCATTCGAGTGGTGCATGACCTAAGATTTGTCAGCTGGGTCTAGTAACTCCATAGGAACATAGAAGAAGGAAGAGGCCTGGTCGAAAATGTAGAATTTGGCTGAAAAATGAAAAAAGGAGACTAAGGAAAAAGCAAGAGCAGAAGAAAAGTGCATTGCGAAGGAACAAGAGGAAGAGCATGACTCTGACAGAAGTCAGAAGTCTCCTTCGCTGCAAACACAGGAAGAGGAGAAATCTAGACAGGGTGGTGGAGACTAGGAGAGAAACCCCTTCTAGGTGAAGTGAAATTGGGAGCAAGAGAATGAAGGGTCGCGGAAGGAGTCTAAGGCCTCTAAGTCATCGCTTGACCTGATCACCTTGACAGAAGGTGACTTAGATGAAATTGGGGATAAGTTTAAGGACATGACCATGGAACTGCTATAATAGTTTGAGCAGCAGTAGAAACAAGCCTTGGTGGCCATTCAAATGGGTCTGTGTGAGCTGCAGATCCAAACTACTCAACTGCAGGTCGGTGTAGGGCAGAACAATGCAACGTCAATTAGTTTGGTGCTAGGGACCACTGGAGCAGTGGAGATGGTTCGCTCCTTGGATCCTCGAGCTGTTGTGCTACCTGATGGAGCCCTCAGCGCAGAGATAGAGGCTGATAGGGCTACTTTAAGGAACATTGGTCTCAACTTGGCTGAAAATATGTTTACATTGTTATTTATCCACAAATAGTAATATATGTTTACACGAATAATATCTTAATGCATGTTGAAAACATCAAATACTAAGCTGATCTAGGTAAATATAGAGGTAGGGGTAATTATAGAAGCGCATAAGTAGATAAATCACCTGTTTAGGGTCCACGAAAGATGATTGTAGATCTTTGTGAAGGTCTAGAAATTGAATAAGACAAGTATATAGGTAAGCCCTAAAAGGCTTATCAATCTATGCAAAGGCAGAGTTAGGGCACAAAATGACATCACTTCCATCTTTGGGTGCGGAAACTTGGTTCCAACATGCCCCCATACTACTTATGGGAGCCATCCACAATATCCTCAGTATTTTCCTCAATATCCTCCATACCCAACTCCATGTTATCCTTACCATTCACCTCCACCACAACCACAACCCCAACCACATTCATCTCAAATATACACTCCCACTCAACTACCGGTACCACCATTTCCAAACCCAAACATTGAAGTAGCTCAACCCACTTACAATGTTGAGGTACAACACTTAAAAACATCTCCTCTTAAGCTAAATGGTATTTACCATAGCTCAGGAAGGACATTACAAAAAAGTGATTATCTTGATGCCATTGAGGGACAACATGTAGAAAAAGAATATTCAAAAGAGAAGATCAAATAATCATGGGCTGAACTTGATGAAGAGTAGACATCAAAATCAGATATTGAGAAAGCTCCATAATGGTTACCATCGAATCCTCCATGTATTCAAGAGAACAATCATAAAAAAAAGGAAGATTTGAAGGTCATGGAAGAAGAAGAAATCCAAGATGATCCAAATCAGCAAGTGAACCAGGGGCATCACAACTATATTGAAATATGGTTCTAGACAGTCACTAAGTTGTAGCAATACTCTCTTTCTCAATCATGCTTGATATCAACAAAGTCAAAGCATTTGATCACTCAAATTCAGGTACATGTAAAAGCATACATTTCAAGCCTACACATCAGTTTCTATGTCATCTTGATGTGCACATGGCTCCATTAGAAGTAGTCTTACAATTGAAAGTGATTGTGTTTTTCAAGTAGAGTAGGGTAGAAAAAAATGAAAAATAATAGAAAACAAATCTCAGATGAAAACCTCCTTTGAGGCGCCTAAGATTGGCTCATTGATTGAAAACCTCCATAATGAGGTCAACAGGTTGGGAAAAAAGAAAAAAAATGAGAAAAAAAAAAGATCCTAGGTGAAAACCTCCTTTAAGGCACCTAGGCAGACCTACTAGTTGAAAACCTCATTGAGGTGACTAGTAGGCCTAGGAAAAAATTAAAAATATCCTTACTCCATGTATCTATTTGATGAATGTAGGTGCTCTCCAACATCTACAAGGAACAAAAACACGATGCCACCAAAGAAAGAAAAAATAGGTCAAACCTAGTCAAAAGAACTCAAGTTTTGACTTTCTCCTCCTTTGCTAAAATGTTCCAATGGCCAAGGCCATGCCAATCCATAACCCTCATCTATTTCCACCATCCACCCATCATTGTCAAGCTTTTCTTGTTTAGTTTGCTTGTTGTCATAAAAAACTACAAGAATGCTCTGTTTTACTATAGGAAACAAAAATACATAGAGAAAAAATGTATTTTTTCCATAACTTGAAAACCATGCATCCATTTAAACATTTGTTTCATGGGGAGATGCATATGGATGATAGTAACATTCCCAAGAAATTTCATCAACTTCCAATGCACATTTTCCAAGAAATAGGCCTCCATCACCTTCAACCATTTTCAACTTTTCTCGAGATCCGTGCATCCATTGAACAAATATTTTTTATGTGGAGGTGCATAATGATGATGGCAACATTCTTAGAAATTTTCAGGTCAATCCATTCTACCATTGGGAAGATATGGACAAAACAAGTCTGCTACAAGAGGTTGTCCTAAATTACTACAAGAGTTTCCTATAGTACTACAGAAAGTTTTGAAAATATACAGGAAAGGTAGTCTGATGGAAAAATTGTAATGCAGGCCTGTTTTGGGATAGGAAAAAAGGACATTGACTTCACCACATCTCAAACAACACCAATCATGACCATGTCACTCTATGGCCACAACTTCCACTCATTCCAATACCTATTTACTCTCCAATAGGGAAAGGACACAAAAATTAAAAAATAGGGCATCTACAACAGCCTTTTTGGAAGTAACAGCATACTCCAGGCCTAACCTTCAACACCATGATTGAAAGAAGAGAAGCATAACTATAGGCACAATGAAACTCCTCTAGATCTCAGTAGCAACAGAGGAAGCCATCACTTGCACATCAACAAGAAGACAACCCATCAACAAAATAAGATCAACAAAAAATAAAAAGGTAACGAAGAAGATGTACCTTAATCATGAAAATCACAACATCAACTTAGTAGCATCAAGCATGTATCTCCAACAACCATCGGGTAGGTACAGGTATCCAATATTATTGACCTCTTCTCTTGAGCATAATTATAGTTAGAAATTTGTTGTCAATGCATGCGAGATGATGTTTTATAAGCTGAGGATGGGTAATAAGTCTCGGTTTCCTTCAACTAGTTAATTGCATCTCACTCCTTCACTCATGCAATGTTTAAAAGTGAAATTATGAAGGGTGATTATTTCAACGAATGAGGACAGCAGTTAAAAGAAGAAATTTTTGCAAAGGAAAAGTCAGCACAACACTACAATCCCTCCATCCACTTCATATTCACTATCTACCCATCATTCATCCATCCCATTTCATAATTTAAAGAACAAACCCTATCTCACCCTGAAAATTTCTTGAAAAATCAAACAGAGAATCCTCTCCAATTTCACAAACCTACATTAGTTCTCATCACTCCCATACAGATAGAAGACTTTGAAGGAATAATGAATGACTACTACAAGACAGCATAATGCTGCTACAAGAAGGAAGAAAGAAAAAATTGTGCTAAAACCAAAAATGACAGTGCCTAACAAATACCTAAAAAAAATAGAGAACTCCAAGGCCATTAGGCAACCATCTAGGCCACAAGAGAGAAGAAGAAGGCAACAAAAGGAAATGAGACATCCACCATCAAAATAGAACTCAAACTACAGTGATTGAAAGAGACCTTGCAAGAGGTCTCTAATATCTTTCTATCTTTTGTCCAAGGCCTAAAATATGTTATAGAAATGAGAGAAAAGCATGAGAATCAAGTTGCGGGCCTATCCTAGGCTTAGACTATCATTTATGCTCAAAAAGTCTTTTTTGTAGTTTTGACAGGAATTACTACAGGATGTCCTAGTTCTCATCTAAAGACATTTTGAAAGTTTCAGAGGTTTCCAAATGGTGGAACAAGGTAGTAGAAGGTTGATAAGGATGTGAAAGACCTTGCCAAACTGAAAAATATTGAAGAACCATATTGAATAAGGGGAAGAATTAAAACTAAAGGTCTCAAGTAACACAGGTTTTTCTTTGCACAAATATGTTTTTGGGCTTTTCCTTAGAGAACATACAACCAATATTCTTAATGCACAAGAGAGAGGTCACCAGGGCCATGAATGAGGCACAATAAGGTCACTAAGTTGCTCAGAGGATGAGCAACCCTTTCAGCAGGGGGGTATGATGGACCTCTAAATTAGACATAAATTAAGTCCTATGCCTCTAAATTAAACATAAATTAAGGCCTATGACCATCCTTAAGCACATTAAACATCTATTTTTTCATTAGATAATGTATTTTTAAATCTAATATATTCATTAGGAAGGTTTATGAATAATTGCGTATTTGTGCCTAATATTATTTATTTTTGTGGAATATTATGAAAATATTGGGTAGATTATAAAGATTTGGAGGAGGAGATAATTTAGGCACTTGCTCCCTACTATAGGAGGATCACTATTAAATAATAAATCAACAAGATATTATTAAATTATGGCATAGATTTCGGAACTCCAATGCTTGAGAAAATATAGCAATGTGTTCCCTTCCATTTAATGCAGATTCCTAGTATTGGGAACCAGATCCACTAATCAAGGGATTTTGGTGGGGAAAGATTCCTCCCTTCATGGGGAATGATTCCTAATCATTTTTTATAAGTACCAAGTCGAATTTGCCTCTAGGGGAGATTTTCATTAGTGTTCTTGTGGAGAGAACTCGTATTTCTGCAGTTCCATAGTATTTTCTTGTAGGGATGTAATTGTATTGATGAAAATAATGAAGATTGGTGTCATGTTAAACTTCTAAATATTATTCTCCTCCATAGGTATCTGAGTTTCCTTGGGCTTGGCCATCCCAGGAGCTTGAAAGCCCTTTTGTATCATTTTCTTTCCTTTTCTCTTCTTATTCACATGCATCTCTTGTTTTTATTTGTTTCTATTTCTACATTTAGTATTAATGATTTTTTGTTGTAGGATTGGTTAAATGGTTGATTTAAGTTTTTTTGTAGGATCACAAGCATCATTTCATCCTTGGAAAATATTTGGAAGGTCATAGTAATGATTGAGCTACTTGGATTAGTCTTGTTATTCCCAAATCTAGATTTGTGGAACTCCTTTGTGGCAAAGAATAGTAAATTTATACTATTTTTTAGAGCATGCTAACGAGCTTCAATCGAGTTGGTTCCACTTGCATTAGACCAAAAAAATATTCTATTTAATAAAAAAATTCACCCCATTGAATTTTCACTTGATTAGGTTAGGCATTTGATGGATTTACTAGCTCACTAATTCTCGATTTTCTAGATTTTAGACTAGTATTTTTCTACTATTTTTTAGCATGGGTTAATAGAGGTGTTTTTGAGTGATTCCACTTGGAATGGAAACGTAATACATCTTAGTCAATAAAAAAAATTGTCCCATCTGATTTGGACTTTATTTTCTTGGTCATTCGATGAATTCTAATTTCATATAGTAAATCTGTAACATCTTGTAGTAAAACAAGGATCCTGTAGGAGAAATAGTACATCAGGTAGGAAATTCTATAGCAGCCTGTTTTGAGCTCGAAGTGAGAAAGACCATCATTGAAGCTGGGATTAGGCCTCTACCTTACCTCCATGCCACCAAGACCATTTTAACCCTCTTCCTCCATCCCTATCTCCCATGCCAAAGAACAAGGAAATATTAGCATTTTCATTTATAAAGAAAAAAGATTAAAAAAATGTGTTCTTTTATATTTACACATGCACACAATAGTTTGTACTCTCTAGATTGGATTTCATGCTCAGATTATTTAAAACAACACATGTGACAAATAGGGTTAAAATAGGGTTCTTTTGCAAGAAAAGTGTTTTAATAAGTAGATAGATGATTTCATGTTACTTTTCAAGCATTTTTAAATTCAGTCTTTCATTCTTGCAAACATGCAGCATTTCTTTTCTCTCATGACAGCAAAGGAAGGACACATTGTATGCTGCACATATAGTGTCGATACCTCTTAAGTTTATATGAACCCCGGGTTGATAATTAAATTCGGTAGCCTTGGGAGTTGTAACATTCTTGTTGCAATATCGAGGCTCATCATGTACCATGGGTCAAGAGTGTTGGTGAGAAAGAATTTTTTTTTAGGAACGAGCTCATCAAAAGCTGTAGATGTGGTTGCGGAGGGAAGGTCAAAAATTAACTTGGTGAAAACCATTGATGTATTTTATTTCACTGTAGAAAAACCCAAATAAAACTCTTGAAGGATAATAGTCCACTTAGAATACTTCCCCCCAACAACTGAGGAGTCAGAATGTAGGTCATGGGGTTGCAATTAGAAATCACAATGGTTTTCCACAAGAGATTATAGTGTCAAAGTGTTGAACAACGTGAACAACTGTTAAAGCTAGTTTATCAACATGGGAATATCAAGCCTTAGTATCAATAATATTTTGGGTTAAGTAGTGAATCACTTGTTCATTTGCATCATCATCATCTTGCACCAGTACCATGGCAATAGTATTATCGGCTGCAACCAAGCACAAGAAGTAATCACAGTGATAATTGAGGGGATATAGTAAAGGAGCACTAATGAGTGTGTTATTTAAAGAATTAAAATATTTTTAAGTGATTTCATCCCAGATAAATGGGATTCCATTTTTCAGTAAATGAGTAAATCCCTTGGCAAGTTCAACATAATTAGGTACAAAACGATGAAGGAAATTAGCTTTCCCTTGCAAGATCTGCAACTAATGTAAAGATGATGGAGGGGGGAAATTCACAATGGCCTCAAATTTGAGGGGATAAATCCATATGCCTTCCTTAGATACCACAAACCCTAGGAGACGACCAAATTCAACACAAAAGACACACTTATGTGGATTAAAATGAATATTGTAGTGTCTACAATAAAGAAAAAATACTTGAAGGTGGACAAGATGGTCATGTTGGGTTGTGTTATATTCTTTTCACAACTAGCTCCCCTAGTTAATCAGGGGCTTAAAGCAGGGGCAGAGTCCCCCCTTCGTTGTGCTGATTGTGCAACGAGGTGGTCACAGGGGGTTTGAGGGGGATGCATAACCCCCCTCTACGGTGTCTGGGGCAGTGCCTTGAGGAAATTTTTTTTGGACACTATATTAGGTTCGGAAGACCTACCTATGGTTTTATGAATGGTTTTCACACATGGTTTTGGGCGCGATGGTTTTTGGTCCATGGTATTGGATTCTTTAGCATGTATAAATATGTATTGTAACATTGAAAGGAACATAATTAAAATTCAATCTGGTAGTCTCAGTTCTGGGATCCAAGGGAAAATATCTCTGTATATGTGTTTTATGTGTTATTCTCTCGTATTGTTTATTTTCTGTGTTTTAGAATTCATATGCAGGTAATTTTTGTACGGGGTTAAAACCTACATTTGGTATCAGAGATGTTTTGGCTTCAACAGGATGCCTTTGTTGCTAAGGGGTTTCACTCTAGCCTGTGGTAGACCCTGTTTAGTGGGAGATCTGTGAGATTGATTCTAGTGGTGAAAGAAGATGGCACGTAGTGGAAAGATAGAGATCAAGAAATTTAATGGTTAATTTTTGAGTTATGGAAACTCAAGATGGAGGATCTATTGGTGGATAAAGATTAGTGGATTGCAGTAGATCCAGGTGCTAAACCAACAGGATTGTCCAATGAAGAATGGAAGAAGTTGGATCGGAAGGCAAAGAGCACAATATGATTGTGTGTCTCAGATTCAGTATTCTTGAATGTATCAGGGGAAGCTACGGTTAAGGCTTTGTGGGACAAATGAGGGACTTTGTACTAATATAAGTCTCTAGTGAATAAACTGTTCCTACAGAAAAAGTTGTATAACCTGAAGAGGAAAGATGGAGACTCAGTGACAGAGCATCTGAACGCATTTAATACTGTGGTAAGTTAGTTATTATCTGTTGATATTAAAATTTTAGATGAAGATAAGTGCATCAATTTGTTGTGTTCTCTACCAGATTCGTGGGTTAGTCTAGTTATTGCAATAGGTAGCAATACAATTGCCTTGCAGTTTGATGAAATAGTCTTATCCTTGCTGATGGAGGAGATGAGACGGAAAAATATGGAGAGCCAAAATGGTGATGCATTTTCTGTACAAGGACAGTCCCAGAATAGAAACAAAAATAATTCATCAAGTGGGAGATCTAAATCTCCAGGAAAACCTGTAAATGTGGTGTGTTGGAAATGCATAAAGGAAGGGCACTACAAAAGGGATTGTAAATATAAAGCTCCTGAAAAGGTAAAGAGATCTTATGACACTCTTTCTGTAGAGGTGAAAACCACCTTAGATGAAGGTGGGGATGTGCACTTGGCTTCTTCAAGTACACATGTAGATGATGAGGCATGGTTGATTGAATCAAGTGCATCCTTTCACTTCACTCCCGATAGAGATTGGTTCTGCGAGTATGAGAAATACAATGGTGGTGATGTCTTGTTAGGGGATGATGGGAAGGCTAGAATAGTTGGTCACGGAAAATTAAAGGTGAAGTTGCAAGGTGGAAGGTTTAGAACACTTCCAGGTGTTCTTCATATTTCTGCATTGGCCAGAAATCTTATTTATGTAAGAAAGTTGGATGATGGAGGTGTAAAAACAATGTTCGAGAAATACACCTGCAAGATGGTTCAGGGAGCACTGGTATTCATGCGGGGAGTTTGGATTGGAACTCTATACTAGCAGCCAGGCAGCACTGTTATTGATGGGTGCAACAGTTCTGTGGTTCCTGAAAGTGAAGCAAAAAATCTAGTGGTCTCTGGAGAAAAGACCATGCTCTGGCATCAAAGGCTTGGACATATTGGAGAGAAGGGCTTTCAAATACTTCATGGTAAAGGTATGGTAGAAGTTATGACTAATAGCTCTCTCGATTTTGATTTCTATGAAAATTGTGTATATGGGAAGAAGAATCAGGTGAGTTTCCCCTCTCGTGGTAACAGGGAAAAACATATATTAGAGCTTGTGCATAGTGACGTGTTTGGACCTGTGAAGGTTCCATCATTGGGTAAGTCTATGTAATATGTATCATCTATAGGTGACTTTTCAAGAATACATGGATATATTTCCTCAAGAAGAAATATGAAGTCTTTGATAGGTTTAAATAATTTAAGGCTCTGGTGGAAAACTAGACAGAGAAGAAGATAAAGGTGCTGAGGATAGATAATGGTGGAGAGTTTTTGTAGCAAGGAATTTGAAGATTTCTATAAGTGTGGTATAGCATGATAGAATACTAATCCATACACACCTGAGGAAAATTTAGTTACAGAAACAATAAACAAGACGTTGATGGAAAGGGCAAGAAGCATGCTCTGTGGTGTCAGGTTAGGATAGGAATTCTGCGCAAAGGCGGTGGAGACAACATGTTACCTAGTCAACAGATCACCTTCATCAGCATTGGAGGATAAGACTCCACAAAGGTATGGACTAGTAAGAAACCCTCACTTTCACATCTAAGGGTATTTGGATGTGATGCATATGTACATGTTCCAAAGGAGAAAATAACAAAGTTGGATAGTAAATATTAAAAGTGCATCTTTATTGGGTATAAGGATGGTTTAAAGAGTTATAATCTTTGGAACCCAGTAACAAGGAAGGTTGTGTGCAACCGAGATGTGGTGTTCAGAGAATTTTTTTTTTTTTTATTAAACATGAAGTTCCATGAAAGGAACCTGAGAAGATAGAGTTTGAACTAAAGGAGGAAGATTCAGAGTCTACAGCAGAAGAGGAATCAGAAGATGAAGAGCCACAAACTTTGGTTGTGAGAAGATCAGTTCGAGAAAGAAAGAAACTAGAAAGGTATAGTCCATCTACTTTCTGTTCAAATTTTGCTCTAAGTATTAATGATGTTGATGCCAAAACTGTGAAGGAAGCAGTAGATTTAGAGGATGGAAAACTCTGGAAAGAGGCCATGGTTGATGAAATGGCATCTTTGCACAAAAATGAGGCTTTGGATTTGGTGGAGTTGCCGGCTGGAAGGAAGCCCATTGGCAGCAAATGGGTGTTCAAGAAGAAGACAAATGCATAAGGAAAGGTGGAGAAATACAAAGCTCGATTGGTAGCAAAAGGTTATTCCCACGTGTGGGGAATTGATTTTGGTGACATTTTTTCTCTTGTTTCCAAGGTAGCTTCTATTAGATTACTTTTATCTGTTGGTGTTGCTTTTGATTTTGAGGTAGAATATATGGATGTCAAGACAACATTTCTTCACGGGGATCTGGAAGAGGAGATCTACATGAAGCAACCTAAAGGCTTTGCGGTGAAGGGTAAGAAAGAACTGGTATGCAAGATAAAGAAGTCTTTGTATGGGCTAAAATAGTCACCAAGGATGTGGTATCAAAATTTTGATACATTTATATGGGGACTTGGCTTCACCAAAAGAAAAGAAGATCATTGTGTGTATTTTAAATTAATTGGTGACCATGTTATCTATATGGTCTTGTATGTGGATGACATGTTGCTGGTTGGAAATGATAAAGAAATTATCCAGGATTTGAAGGTCCAATTGTCCTCCAAATTTGACATGAAAGATCTTGGTGTTGCAAACTATATTTTGGGTAGGGAAATTAAAAGAGATTGGACAAAGACGAAGCTCTAGTTAAACCAGAGGAAGTATGTCGAGACAATATTGCAGAGGTTTAATATGCAAGATAGTAAATCGGAAAAGGTTCCTATTCCTGTTGGTGTAAAGTTTTCTGCTGAATAGTGTCCCAAGATATAAGAAGAGGAAGAGGACATGTCCCATGTTCCATATGCAAGTGAAGTCGATAACCTAATGTATGTGATGGTCTATACTTGACCATACATTGCACATGTAGTGGGAGTATTGAGCATGTTTATTTCAAAACCAAGGAAGGAACATTGGACAATAGTGAAGCGGGCTTTTAGGTATTTGTGTGGCACTAGTGATTATGGTTTGTGCTACCAAGGAAGGACAAGATTGGATAGAGTTTTGGATATTCATGGCCTTGTTGATGCATAATGAGTTGGAGATCTGGATCAGAGAAGATCTACAAGTGGGTATGTGTTTAACCTATTTGGAGGTGCAGTCAGTTGTATGAGTAAGAAACAATCTGTAGTGGCACTATCAACTACGGAGGCAGAATACATGGCAACCACTCATATAAGCAAGGAAGAAGTTTGGTTGCAGAGATTGTGTTCAAGTATGGGGTTAGTATAGTGAGCTATAAGGATAGACTGTGACAACCAAAGTGCAATTTTCTTGGCAAAGAACCCTGCCTACCATTCAAAGACAAAGCACATTGATGTTCAGTATCACTTTGTGAGGGATATGAGAGAAGACAGAAAGGTGTTGCTGGTAAAGGTGGACACTTTGAAGAATACTACAGATGCATTGAAAAACTCTGTGATCTCTGAGAAGTTCTCTTGGTGTAGAGAAACAATCGACGATACGAGGCTAGATAAATGACTAAGCTCTTTCATGGCCCCCTGTGGAAAGAAAACAACAAGTGGGAGAATGTTAGATTGTGTTATATACTTTCCATGACTAGCTACCCTAGTTAACTGAGGGGTTAGAGGGGGGGCATAGCCCCCCCTTCGTTCCACCGATTGTGTAGTGGCAAGGTGATAGGGGAGATGGCATCCCCCGCTGTTTAGGGGGTTTGAGGGGGCTGGGTAGCCCCCCTCTTCGGGGTCCAAGGCGGCGCCTCGGGGAAAAAAATTTTGGACACTATATTATGTTGGGCAGACCTACCTATGGTTTTTTGCATGGTTTTTGCACATGGTTTTGGGCGCAATGGTTTTTGGTCCATGGTATTGGATGCTTCGACATGTATAAATATATATTGTAACATTGAAAGGAACATAATGAAAACCCAATCTGGTAATCCCGGTTTTGGGATCTAGGGGAAAATCTCTGTGTATATGTGTTTTATGTGTTATGCTTTCACATTGTTTATTTTCTGTGTTTTAGAATTCGTATGCAGGTAATTTCTGTATGGGGTTAAAACCTACAGGTCATGACTCTTAACAGAATGTGTTGGAAAGTCATCAAGCTATGGTTGAAATATGTGTTTAATGTCATGTAAAACATAAGACATCGCTTGTTGAAAGGTAGCATGAGCATTTTTCAGAACAAAAGGGATTTTTTTGTAGGAAAAGGTTCCCCATGGAAAGATAAAAGTAGTTTTATGCTGATCGGCGAGAAGAATGTTAATATGGTTTTAGCAAAAGAAAAATGTCCATAAAATAAAAAATAGCACTCCCGAGACATTCATCAATGATCTGCTCTATAAAAGTAGTTGGATAATTATCTTTCGGACATGCGTGATTGATATCACATTAAACAACACAAAGGCAAATAGTCCCTTGCTTTTAGTCATCAGGACAATGTTCAAAACCCAATCTCTCAATGGAATAGGGAAAATGAAACCAACCTTTAGAAGTCTTTCAACTTCTCCCTTTATAGTGGTTTCCTTTCTAGGGTGCACTGGGCAGAGGTGTAGACAAATAGGTTTTGAGTTTGGATAAGTAGGAATTCCATGCATAACTATACTCGAACCTATGCTAGGCATTTCTTCATATGCCTAGGAAAAGACATCATGAAACTCCTTAAAGAGGCTAGTGTAAATATTGATCTCATCTAGAGAACAAGAGACCTCGACATGGATGTTTTTGACAATTCCTGGTTTAAAAGAAATGTCGATGGGCATTGTAGCAGTAATATTTCCCATGTTTCCCTCAGACAAAAATTCATGTACAAGAATAGGCATTTGAAGTGGATGAGTCCATGCATGGGAATCAAAGGTATATAAACATGATGAAATCTCCCCAAGACTCAGGAGAAATGAGGAATGATGACGGACATCATTCCGTGGATTTTTTTCAAGAGACATAACCTCGGTGATATTTTCGTGAGTGGGAAGTATCTCGTTCAAGGGATATGAAGAATCCAAAGAACCAAGCCAAGGGGATTGTGAATACACATCTAGATGCATAATAAGAGTGGCATGACTTTCATAAGTGACCGCGAAGCCAAAACAACAGCTTGATGGGCTTGTTCTGTTGAGCTGAGCGACATGACATCACCAAAAGAATCAAATTGATCAGGATGAGGAATGATCCAAGGATCGTCAGAAGTGGAGATCATGTTGACGAAAGCGACCTTTGGAGGTGGGAGGGAAAATGTTCCCATAAGAGCAGAGTCTTTAAAAATATCCACCCCAACACTCTCATAAGGGATGTTAGTATTTCCCATATATGGCACATTTCTAGTCGAAGAGCTGGAAGAGAAAAAGGCTAACTGATCAACGGTGACTATTTTCCCCTCATGTGGAAAATGGAGCACATGGAACAAAGAAAAAACCATGTAAAACATGGCATGAGTCCAAATTTTCCCAGGTAGAAGGTTATAATTCAAACTGGCATCAATGACTTCTACTTATAAGTAAATGGGTTTTCCTTCCAACATTATGGGCAAGTTCGTGAGAATACTGTAAGGACGAGATCCTTTGCCATCAAAGGTTTCTAAGGTGTTAGGAGACTAGTTGAGAGATGGAGAGCCAATAGCACGGCAATAGATTTTCATCATGAGACAAACATGATGCAGGTGGAAGCACCCTCATCAATCACAATATGATGAATCATATTCCCTTTAATAATGACTTGGATTAAGAAAGCAAGTTAATGTGGAAGATGTGGAATATGATTATCCAGGTCAAAGGTAATCAGACTTGAATTAGTAGGGTCAATTCCTCCTATATTGGATATTAATGATTTCTTCTATGATGGAAAACTTTGGAGAACTTCCAAGGTAGACATCACCAAATGCGCTTGAGCTAAATCTTTGACAATATTGTAGTGCTCGGTAGCTTGTGCATTCAGATTTAAGATGATTTTCAAAGGACACCTTTGGGAGGTGGTTAGATAATAGAGTCATTACTAGGTCTCTCAATATGAAGAGCACCAAAACTAGGTGGAATAGAAGTGGAAGGTGTATTAGTAAATTATTTCTCCACAACCTATTTGGGAGGAGTCAGATACTCTTTTGATCGAATGGCAACAAAAATAGGTACCGTTCCACTCATATAAACCTGAGAATCTGAAGACGTAGAATATTGTGGTTGTTCTACCAATTGGGTTTTCTATGATTGTAAAGGTTATTTTAGTACAGTCGGTGTCCCTTGAGTGCCTTTTAATAAGTGACTAACTTCAACACGATGGGGACAATCCATGGTATAGTGATTTTCCTCACAAATGAGGTAAGGATATTTGGGCTTGCATTTAGATGCATCATCAATGGATGATCTCGGAGGATCTTGTTTTGGGGTATCAGATTTGGCTTTTCCTTTACCCTTATTTTTACCTGTTGAGGTTTTGTCTACCGTAGTATACTGAATGACATTAACCTCAGATGTTTTACCAGGATTTGGAGAGGGATTCGAAGGAGGATTGGATGTAGTAGTTGAAATGGATTTATTCTTCGAAGAAACTTTACTATAAGTTTGAGTCACTGACCCAATAATACCATTGACAGGTGGTACCTCTGGAGGTTTAGAATATTTTGGATCCATAGATGGTCTCAGAGCATTATGAAAGAGATCATATAACGTGCCAGATTGGGAATATACCAAATCTAAATATTGGGCATGGGAAATGGCTTGATCTTCAGTTTCACAACCACCCATAGCTATGTCCTTCAAAATTTTATTAACGAATGATTTGGTAAGCCATTCAGTTAATAACTCATCAAGTATATCAAACTTGATAAGGTGACACTGAAGTCTCCACTCATGGATATGATCAAAGATGTGGGTAACAATATTTTGTTTCAAAGACATAAGAAGATGGATACCAGTTTCATATTGAATTGATAACTGGAAGTGAGTAAGGAAGACCATCACCAAAGATTTGAATTCTTGATAAGCACTTCAAGGTAACTCAATGTACCATTTCATGGTAACATTCATTAGGGTTCATTGGAAAAGATGTAGAATAATGGAGTCCTTAACCCAAGAATTGGATGAACACCATAAATGGTAAGTCATAATGTGGTCCTGGGGGTATTCTCTAGACTTTCCTTAGAATTTCGGACAATCGCCAAGAATCCTAGTGGGAACCGGAGGCCAACACGACAAATGGAGTATTGGATCACTCATAAGCCTTGACACATTTGGTAGCTCCAATGTTGCTAGAAATGTAAATTGTGGATTGAAAGGCATGGGATGCATTTAATAAGGCCCAACTTGTGGATTCCAACCTTGTTGGTATAGGTTTTCCCCCAAAGTGGTGGATTTGACCATAAGGAGCTTGATATTTTCCCCACTGAGAGGTATTCTGGTCATACAAAAGTGGAGTATTCCCCCTCAAAGGTGGGCTTTGACCAGGGTAAGGTTGATACTGACCCGCCATGGGTCATTGAGAACTATAAGGTGGATAAAACAACTGTGAAGAGTATGGATTATAAGGTTGTTGTTGCAACCATTGACCTTGGTGGTAAAATTGTTGACACTACTATTGCAAGGGTTGACCTTGTTGCTGTAAGGGTTGGCCTTGTTGATACAAGGGTTGGTTTTGCTGCTGCAAGGGTTTTCCTTGCTGGTGCAATGGATATTGATAAATCCCTTGCTGTACATAAGGTCCTTCTTGTAGATAAGGATGTTATTGTTCGAAATTTCCTTGTGGAATATGCTGAGTTCCAGGTTGGTACGGATAGGTTCTCGTTTGAAATTGACTAGATTCCCCAAATGAGGGATTTGAACCAAGCTATGTTTGGGGGCTTGCCTATTGAGTAAAGGGAAAATTTTGAGGCTGATGTGAGGCATACGAAGGGTAATATTATTGGTAGGGTATCTAGGCTGAAAGACGCTATTGATATGGGATTTGGCTTGATCTAGATGGAATAGATGATCCACTAGGATAAGGTACACTTTCAACATTTTTACTAGCTTCGATAGCATGAGTTTGTGATCCACTCACATAAGTTCCACCCAAAATAGGAGGTACATATGGAGGAGGTGGTTATTTCCCCCCATGCAGTGGGATATGTGATGGCACATATTGTCCACTTAATGGAGGACCTAGGAAACCTACAGGGACATTAACTGTCCCAACCGTAAGTGTCAGTTGTACAGGAACTGAAGAAACTACAGTCCGTATAGGAATTTGAGAGGCCACGCTTGAAACAAATGGACCAGAAGTAGGCATGGTTCCTTATGACCAAATGGGATTATGATAAAGTGAAGAGGCACTTTAAGTACCTGACACCAATTGAGCCAAATAAGTATAACCAATTGGAAACAAAGGTTCAACACTTTCAGCCAGTGGTGGAAATGGTACACTTCCAACATACGGAAAGCCTTCAGATGGAAAGTTATATTTAGAATCGTCACGAACACTAGTAGTGTGAGTGGTTCAGACTTCTGGAGGACCTTGAGGAGAGGTTGGAAACTCACCTTCTAGTGTTATGGGTGTAAACACTTGGCGAGGGGGATTTTAAGATGATAGTGGAGATAACTCCAAAGGCACACCAGCATTATCATACAGACTATACAAGTGTTGAGGAGATATGAACAATGGATCAAAAAGTAGATTCAGAGGGAATAATACAAACCTCTCTAGACTCTCAAGAGTCTCTGTGTCAGATTCCGTAGATGATGAGTCTCGAGGTTGAGGATGAGAAGCAAGGGGTTGCATACTTGGGATAATTCAAAGTTCAAGACCTTAGTCTTCAAGTGACTGTGAAATGTCAGGATGGACTCCTTGTGATGACCCTTTAGTGTCAAATGATGAAGGGGATATCTAAGGTAAACCCGATGGTTCAGTCACGATGACCTTCTCTCAAAAACCATATGGGGTGTTTGAATTGAGCCTACAATCAAAATTTACTACTGATCAAGCAATATGAGGCCATGGATAACTACATAGGTAAGTCATGTTATCATGGGCAATTTTATTTTAGAACTTGAAAACAAAATAATAAATCAAAAAGGGTGTAGTAGGCAAGACGATTTAACCAAGTATCTGTGAATTGTTATATACACCTTAGCCGAAACCAAGGAATTAACATACGACAACTAATCCATTAGGTTTTGTTATATTCTTTCCATGACTAGCTCCAGTGGGTTAGAGGGGGGCTACCAACCCCCTCTATATGGTCCGAGGCAATGCCTTGGGGAAAATCCTTTTGGACCCTATGTTAGGTGGGTAGACCCACCTATGGTTTTGTGCATGGATTTTGCACATGGTTTTGGGTGCGATGGTTTTTTGTCCATTGTATTTTGCAGATCCAGTCAAGGGAACTATGGTTATCTTCTAATCAAGGGTTAATGGATTGGGGTTTATGGATGCTTCGGCATGTATATATATGTATTGTAACATTGAAAGGAAATAGTGAAAAATCAATCTGGTAGTCCCGATTTTTGGATCCAGGGGAAAATATTTGTGTATATTTTTTTTATGTGATATGATCTACCATTGTTTATTTTCTGTTTTTATAATTTGTATACAAGTAATTTCTGTACAGGGTTAAAATCTACATTTTATATTAGAGTTGTTTTGGCTTCAAGCAGATGCCTTTGCTGCTGAGGGGTTTTTCCTAGGCCTAGGGTAGACCCTCTGCAGTGGGATATTTGCAGGATCGATTCTTGTGGTGAAAGAAGATGGTGAGCAGTGGAAAGATAGAGATCGATAAATTTAATGGTCAGATTTTTGAGTTGTGGAAACTCAAGATGGAGGATCTGTTGGTGGTTAAAGATCAGTTGATCGCAGTAGATCTAGGACTAAACCAACAACAGTGTCCAATGAAGAATGGAAGAAGTTGGATAAGAAGGCAAAGAGCACAATACGATAGTGTGTCTCAGATTCAATATTTCTAAATGTATCAGGGGAAGCTACGATGAAAGCTTTGTGGGACAAGTTAGGGACCTTGTAGCAATCTAAGTCTCTGGTGTATTGGATACCTATACCAATAGGTTTCATATTTCATGATTAGCAAATTCAAATGCCAAATATGCTCTCCTTTGTTGACTCAAAGATCCCATATTTCCAAGGAAAAGCAAGGTGTGTACATGCCTTCATGCCTATTAAAGTGTTGATGGATGATCCAACAGTCTAATCTGGATCATGCCATGTTTCAATTTTTGTTGTAGAATAGAGAAAGAAATCTGTCCAAACTGTTTAATCTTGGCAGATCAGTAGTTAGGCAGAGAAACTAAGGTTCCCAACTGCTTAATCTGGGGCCTTGGAAGAAATAAGGGTAGTGCTAGATAGGAAACCAAAGTAAAAAGCCAATGGAAAAGAAAAGGCGCATAAGGGGTTTGCAAGTCCAAGTGCACCCTCCAAGAAGAAACAAAAAATGCTAGGCAAAGTAGTTGGGTAGGTAAATGGGGTTGCAGAAGTGGTGTTACTTCCAAGCTGAAACTTTGCCAGGCAAATACAAGGAAAACAACACAATGGAGCATGTCTGACTTCCCTTTTCCCTTTGTTTATCACTCATTACTAACCTCCCTTCACAAGATGTGTTTATGAAAGAGTTCAAGGTTATGTTGGTCCTTATTGCCTTCAAAAGCCACATTTCTTGTGCAAAAATCTTTTCATTTTGATCTACTCCCTAAACTAAGTTGTTTCCAAGAAAACTTAGTAGTATTACTCCTCATTCACTTTTCTCCCCCCATATTAACCTCTAACTTTATTATCTAGCTCCCTATGATTCACTTTCCCCTACTATTATAACACCATGGTGTATAAACCCTAAGCATTCTATAAATATCCCCTCCTTGGCATTATAGCCATATGTTTCACTACTAGGGAATTGAACTAACACCTGGTTAGCTCAAGAACCCAAACCTAACCTCTTATCTCCATCAGAACTCATCTACCTAGCCAACTCTCCATTTTTGCCTAAAAACCCTTGAAAAAACCATTTTTGCACCCTTATACCCACTCAAAGGCAAAAAATATGACAAAACCCACCTTCCCCGCCTTATCCTAAGGTCGGGAGCCATTTTACACCTTTACATGAAATTTCAATAAAAACCCGCCTATCCTAAGTTTTTAATCCTTTAAGCATTTATGCGAAAAATTTCATAAAAACCCTCTATTCTGACTTTTTCTAAAGTCATCGGCTATATACGTTTTAACAAAGAAATACATTGGAAAAACATTGAAATTTGTTAAAATGCCTAAGGGTCCCGCCGGGCGCATTTACCACCAAAAAAACTATTATAATACCCGCCCGATGACCGTATCCTTCGTGCAGGTCCATGGCCCGATAACCGTCCAATCTAGCCCTGATAATCCAACGGTCGACGCTCGTATCGGACCGGCCCCGACGTCCAACAGTTATCGTCCGATATCTGTCAGACGCTGATGTCATGGGGGGTCCACGCGTCGCCTCCAAAATCCATCGGAGCCCCCTCTGACAGATTCCTCGCCGTCTGAAAGGTAGCCCGATATCGCGCCACCTGTCCACCTATGTCAGCGCCCTCATACTGCCTGTGTTAGCGCCATGACCGCGCGCCTCACCCACCACTGGTCCAGCTGTCCGCCACCTCACCGCCCCCGTGGACCGGTCTTAGGCCGCCACGTCATCTGATGACGTCATGCGGACATCATCCAACCTGGACCCACCTGCTGACGTCATGCTGACGTCATTTAAAAAAGGCGCCAATGACCCAAAAAAGCCATATTTTGTCAAAAATTACGCGTTTTTTGCACTTTTCACAAAAACACTTCTGCGCTCTCTGCATGCGTTTACGACGAAAGCTTCACCAACCTGCTCAAAACCAACCGGAGAGCTTCAACGCGCGTACCCACTTACTGTTCCGACCCAGGCAATCCATCTACCAGGTACTTGTCCGTGAAAACCTCTCTGAAACCTGGTTTTCTCTGTAAATGCTAAAAAATTACGTTAAGCACAGAAAACGCCAAAATTCACCGGAAAACTACTTACACCCAACTCCCTCTTGAAAAACTGGCGGTCGAATTTCACTAGCCGAGCCATCTAGACTGCAAATTCAGTAAAAAACCCGCATTCTTCGTTCGCGCAGTCGTGAACTAGAACCCATAACCTGCACTCAATCACCAGGAAAGGTCTGTTAGGCACTACAACTTACCTTCTCAAGGAACCAAAACAGTATTTCAACTGCTGTGGACTCGCCCTATTACCTTGCATTTTTAGTTTGCCTCTTCACTTAGGCAGGGCTCTTCCGGCCCAAGAAACAGCAATTTACTTACCAATCAGTATCCAAACAATCATGGAGACTCCAGCTGCACGAGTAGCCCTCAATGTTGCTCCCCTAAATGCCCCCCAAAGAGAGCTGGAGTGGCAGGGTTTGGCAGACCTAGACTACCAAATCTCAGAGGACTCCTCATCGAAATGCAAGTTCCACCTTCATCTACTAAATGAGCTTAAGGCCAGACATAAGGATGGGACAGACATACTAGGCATTTGGGATTCCTTCCTCCCACTATTCAAGCTCCCTTAGGTCAACCAGTTCCCTGACCTGATTCATCTATGTGCTGTGTGCTATGACCCCATGCAAAGGGCTGTGCTTGACCCTACAGGTGCAGTGGTATTCTACATGACCCCTGAAGCCATCAGAGAGATGCTGCAATTCAAAACCCAGAAGAAATTGGTCCCCTTGTCTCTAATGGATTTGATCAACCAAGGAGCCAAAATACTAACAGATGCACAGATCCTGAAGCTCAACCAGTTGTTCATTACAAACTCTGACACAGTGCTGCACCCTCCCATTTTTGATGGCTACCTCAATCAACTGGGTGTTGATATTGCATATATGATTAGTTCCATTTTGGGGTAAAAATCACTGGAGTTTGTTGATGAAACAGTGCTAGTAATGATGACCATGTTATCCCCTGGCAAAAATCCAATCTGTTATGACTATGCCACATACATTTCAGATAGGATGCATGAGCGGTTCTTGAACCTGTCCAGAGAGAAGGTGTTCAGATACACCTCCTACATCTACCACCTCATCCTGTATTATCAACATGAGAAGTTCTCCTTTGAGATTAAGAGAACAGATGC
>APFE031057840.1:0-19051 GCA_000404065.3 Pinus taeda | reverse complement strand
TTGAAAAAGTGAGGAAATTCTCCCTATAAAAACTCAAAAAGCCCCATAACACTTTCATTCATATCCTATTCACTCTCTACCATCAAGCTCTCTCGCCCAAAAAAGAAAAAAACTTGTCTTCCTAAGAGAAATTATAAAAAATTTGAAGGTGTTGTGTGTAGAAACACTGTGTTGTGCTTAGGAGACACGCACTCTGCGTAGAAGCACTGAGTTGTGCTTTGGCACTGCGCCTAGGAACATTGCACTGCGTGCAGGACAGAGTACCCCGAAATTCATCAAAACTCTTCCAAACTTCAATTTTCACTTGAAATCTTGGTTTTATTGAATTCTAAGCTAAGGAACAAGTAAGTACACCATCATCCTCCATCTTTTTCTTTCCCAATTTCATTTCATGTCAATAATTCTTCAAGTTAGGGTTTGTAGCAAATTTTGCATGGGAAATGTTAGGGTAAAAATGGCCATCATAATTTTTGATTTCCAAAACATGTAAAATGATATCCTACACCTACATACATGTTTAATGAGACATTTTGACCATTTTATACACCTCAAAACAAAGTTTAAACACCAAAAGCAAAACCCTAGCTCATTCCTAGAAGTTTTTTTGGCAAATTTTATCATAAACCCTCTTGTTTCCACCTACAAGCAAAGCATCTTTCCACTATTTCTCCACTAAATTTCATCATATTTCAAAGTCATCTCACCTTTCCTAAGACCCCTCCCATCATTTTGTCAAAATCACCTACATATCACTTCATTTCCATTCATACCTCACATCTTATTTTCACTTCATGCTGCTAGGACTTTGTGTCATCATGGAGGAAAAATCTTCACCAGAAGGAAAGAGACAACACAAAGGAGGGAGAATCCTCAGATATGAACCATCAGACTGCAACACGATCAACTCCTATCCTTTCATCAAACAATGCTTTGAGGATGTCCACTGCCTGGCATTTTGCAAAAGGGTGAGCGAGGCAGGATTTCATGAGCAACTAACAGATTGGGTAGCAACACACCTGAAAGGAGAGACTTTTCTCATTGCTGGTATTGAGTTTAGTTTCTAAGTGGCCTCCATCTCAATAGCAATTAGGTTACCGAACAATGGCAAATATTGGTTCAAAGGAATGAACCTAGATCTTTAAAACTACACTCCTTTCTTAAAGACACCATACAGAGATACACATACTCACCTCTTGCCTTTCGGATATTTATTGTAGAAATATGCCCCTTTAATGAAAATTGTCATGAGTTTCTTCACTTGTGAAAGTAGATTCTCCAGGTTGTATGCCTATCATATTCACCTCCTGATGCATTTCACATCTCAAAAGACACTCAACATGTGTAATTGTCTATTCAAGAGCTTTTCCAAAATGTCTAAAAAGATACAATTAAAGAACAAGGAACAATCCCCAATCATGTTCCATCACAATCTCATAAAATCCATTGTCCTTCACCAGCTGGCAGAGAGAGGTATGGCTTGGGAAGCCTTTTTGGAAGCAGCCTTGAAATGACAGAGGAAAATGCAGCATCTCAGTCTCCAAGTGCGCCAAAACAAAAAACAGAGGTGGGGTCATCTAGCAAATCACTGGAGAAGACTCATCTATGCAAACCCAAGGTGACTAAAGTGTATAAGAAATGGTAGAGGCTTGTGCTTTCCTCTCACAAAGAGAAAGGGGCCAAGCTGCCTTCATTGACAAAGCAGGAATGGGCATCAAAGGATAAAGACAAAATAGAACATGAGTTTGAACTAATTGATCCAGAGATTAAAGATTAGACCACAAACATGAGACAAACTATTAGGGATAAGGACTACCAAATCAAGGAGCTGGCAGTCAATTTGGAATCAGCAAAGTATGTTATATCATTCCTTGAACACGAAAATAGTCAGCTCAAAGCAAAGGAGTTGATACTAGAAAAGTAAAAAGCTAAGGTAATGCATCAAATCAACAAAGGTAAGGAGATCATGACATCAAGCAAGCCTGAAGCATCAGAGGTGAGAGGAAAAAGGAAAAGACCAAGAACAAGAAGCCTCAAGAAAGCTTTGCAAGAGGAACAGGAACACATTATACTTAATGACGTCTTTGACCTAGAAGAAAGGATTACCCTAGAGGTTCATCAAGATAAGGAATATTGGCTTAATAGGGTCAATGAACACTTGGAGAATCTCCTTGAGAAGGAAAGCAGAGACAATCAATTTCTCAAACACATGGTGCATCACTATCAAGCTCAAAACATGATCGCCAATGTCAAAGTGAAAGAACTTGAAAACAAGCTCAAGGAGGCCAGAAAAGACCGAAAGGATGAGAGAAACTTGGAGATGCTTGCTGAAGCATCCATATTTTGCAAAGGTGGCATAGTTTTGGAGAAAAATGGAAAAAAGTGGCAAAACACTAGCATTACGGACCATTTTTTGACAAGCGCTGCGCTTCTGGAGAGACCTTGGGGGAATGGATTTCTCAAGGCCTTCCCATGCTCCAAACTACGAAATTAAAACTATTCTGGAAATTAGAATTAAAGGGATAAGTGACTCTTCTCTCATATTTGAATTTTTACCCCTGGAAGGCCCCTGAAATTCAGCTCCAAGTCGGCACCGTGCTTTTGCACTTTTTGTGTTTTTATTTGGAAAATTTGACTGTGTAAAATTTCTAGTTTCTAGTTTGACTTGGTAAAAGTCAAGATTCTCTATGTAATGGCACTAGTTATGAGGCTAGGTGATGTAGGCATGAATAAATGTACATAATAGGTTGTTTTTGGTATTTATTAGGCCTCATAAAAGAAGCAAACTCCTAAACAAACTCTTCATGAAGTGTTTGAGTTTCACCTTCTCACTCTCACTTGTTGGTTTTGAGAATCTTGGAGTCAGTTCCTCCACCAAGGAATTCAACTCCTGAAGATGTGAAAGGGGTATAGGAGAGTCTATATGTATAATTTCACTTCAAGAGAAGAGGGTTGAAATTTTTGTGAAGGAGGCTTGCATTGTAATCATCTTTCAACTAATACAGATATAGGTTGCGCTATTTTCAAGGAACTCTAGCCTAGTGAGTTCATGGTGCTTGTACTTCATTATTTTTGTTTTCTCATGGTCTAAACATCTTTATCTACATTATATCTCTTCTTTCTATGAATGCCTTGTGATAAAATACTCAAAATTCTTGTTTTTTAAGCTCTGTTATCTGGTTTTCATAGTTATGTGTTTTGTCTTCCTAAGCTAATGAAATCATGTTTATTTATACTCATTAGTTTATTCAACACTATATCCTCTATAATACACTAAAAAATACTCAAATTAAACCATTCCTTCTGACATTTATCTCCTTCTTATGTTTGCTCCTGCATTCCCACAGCCTAGACATACTTGTGGCTCCAAACCCTAAGTTCAAAAAATCCTTAAAAAAAACCAATTTTTCACAAACAAATACACATATCTAGCCTAAAATTCATTTTCTTTAAATTCATATCACTGATAAGAGACTTAGGGAGATCCCTCTCTTGCTCAGTAGGGCTAGCTATTGAGCTAAAGTGGTTTGAGGTTACCCTTGTCGATTTCCTTTTCAGCCTAGGAGATTGTAAGGACTGATATTTTTGGTGCCTTTGCTGAGGAACGACTGTTAAATTATCCTTGGGAAATATCTAAGAGCTTTCAAAGAATTAGTTTTGTACCTCTCAGTTTCCAGTATTCAAAGTTAGGCTGAATTCATAAATCTCATGAGTTTAGGGTGTATATGTTCTAGCTTCCAAAAGGCATACCAGGTCAAACCCTGACCCAAATCTACCCTTTATTATTGAAGATCCAGAAAGACTGCTAAGAAAAATTAGAATACCCATCACTAAAAGTGCAGTTCATAAAATTAAAAGAACAACTTCTCTAACTAAACACCTGTTCGCCTTTGAGCAAATTCCTTTTGAAGAGTAGATAGAATTATCACTTACAAGGTCCAAATCTGACTCTTGTATCTCTAATATAACATTAGAACCTTTAAAGGTTGAAACTTATTCTATTTCTTCATAATCTTTGTCTGCTAAGACTGATCATGAACTGTGGTTAAATTTTGATAAGCTTCAAAGCCTTGCTGACCAACTCCATATCACTACTGAAAAAGCTTTTGTTCAATATCAACTTGAAAACCTAGCCACAAATTCATCCTATGTTTCACCTCCAAGAACATCTACCACATCTCCCAAAGTTTTAGTTTCCTCATCCTTCCTACCTCCCCCATTGGTTCCAACTTTGCCTTCACAACCCATTTTAGTAGTTCCATCATCCCTATCAACATCTCCACCCTTATTTACACATTCTGTTGTAACACTTTCACTATCTCCAATAGTCATGGCAAGATTTGCGCCTCTTTTATTGCCTGCTCAACTTGCTTCTTTGCCCTAGAACTATGGTCAAAGACTCCCTTTGTTTGATGGAAGTGCAGAAATTACAGCTCAGTAGCATGTTGACAAGTTAATAGAATTCATTGATTTAGAAGAAATTGATGAGGAGAATGCCAAAATGAGGATTATATCTTAGAGTTTCTTAGGAGATGTTAAGAAATGGTTTCGAAGTATGGCCGCTAATTCTATTAACAGTTCTCAAAGATTGATTGAATTATTCTTAGCTCATTGGCAAGATAAGAAAAATCCATTACAGATATTGGCTAACTATAATTCAATGAAAAGGAACCAAAATTAAACAGTTCAAGAATTCACATGAAAATTTAATACAGTGTACAATTCTATACCTGATGATATGAAGCCTCCTCCTGGTTTGGTTCTTCTTCATTATCCTGATGCTTTCAATCCAGACATGGCCTACCAGCGCAGAGAAAGAGACCCCACTACTCTTGAAGAGATGCGATGGAATGCAATCAGTGTTGAAGCCAATTTTCTCATTATGAAGTCAAAATCAAAGCCAGAGAGAGTAGAGAAGAAAGTTGTCTTCAAAGAAGAGCCTACATCATCTTCTGATTCAAAGCTTGACAATCTGATAAAAACTATGGAGAGGATGATGGATAGAATATCCATAACTGATCGAAAAGATGAACCTTGAGTGAGGAATCCTAACTTTCATGGACAACAATAACATCAATTCAAAAATCAACAGAAAGAGCAGCGAAACAAAGATCCTCAAGGTCATGTAAGAGCTCCATTCCAGGAAAATTACACTAAAGGTAAGGAAGAAGATGAAGAAGAGATTGTAGAAGCAAATCACTTCTTTCAAGAATATGAAATACCTATTTTCCTAACAGAGGAATATTAGTTTTCTGGAGACTCTCTCATACCAAATGATCAACAATTTGTGTTCGCAAGTGAAATTTTTTGGGCTGATAAGACTAAAGAGTACCAAAGAGGATATCAGAATGCCCTCAGTCATCTCCAAAAGCAGTACATTTTGAGGAATAGAAATGTACCTATTACTCTAACTTAGAAAAGACAAAATCTATAAAAGGATGCACCAAGCAAAGAAACCACTCCTGTAGGCTAGAATAAATACAAAGACATTGTCATACTAAATCGAGATAGAACAAATGAGGCCTCCACTAGAAATATGAGGAAAGATAAAGAACCGCAGGTTGAAAGTCAAAGGAAGGAAACTCAATCTAAAGGCCAAACAGAAAGGAAGGACATCGCTTCAAAAGAGGTAGAAAAGCAATCTAAGCTTTTTAGCTTGGAGAATGAAATTTATAAATTGAAAATAGCCATTCCCCTCACCGAATTGGTAAGGAATGACAAATATAAATTTCAGATTGCAAAGATGCTTAAGGTTGATTAGATGTTTGATATAGTTAATGTAGCTGATGATGAGCCAGCAATCCTTTTTGGCCCAGCCTTAGAAGGACTTCCTAAAGATAGTGAAATTCCTCCTTTTTATCTGAGTCTCAAACTTCATAATTTTATCCTTCATAATGCTATGCTAGATTCTGGCACCTCCCATAATCTGATGCCTAAAGCCATCATGGATAAACTAGGACTGAGCATCACCCAACCTTACCATGATCTTTATTCTTTCGATTCTGGAAGAGTGAAATGCCTTGGCCTCAATAAAGACTTGGTAGTATCCTTGGACCCAATCCTAGCCAAGAATGTACATACGGATGTCGTAGTTGCTGATATTCCTCCTAAGTTTGGCATGTTGCTTACAACGTCTTGGGGAGAAAAATTAAAGGGCATTCTACAGCTTGACTTTTCATACGCCACTATCCCTATTTTTGGACAGCTCCGAAAACTTTATAGAGAAAAGAAGATGAAATTTATGATCAGTAGTAAGGAGAAGCCAGTCAATCATCCTATAAATGTTGTTCATACTGATCTTGACTCTTTCATTTTGTTTAGTGACATGAATTTTGTTGATGATGAAAGTCTGTTAGTGGAAATTTCAGAAGTTCCCAACCTAATGGGCAGCATACATTTAACTATTACAACAGAAGGTAGAAAGGTAGGTGAGGAATATAGGCAGCCTACAAATCCTACTGAGGAGATTCAAAGAATAGTACAAAAAAAAAAGTTTTGAGATAGCTGTTCAAAATTCTGAAAATCAAAAAATTTAGTCTTCAGAAATCCTATTTCCGGATGAAGAAAATGGTCTTTGGACCATGGAATTCGATGGTGCATTGGGAATATAAGGAGAAGGAATTGGTCTTTGTATACATGGTCCATTACATCAGCCATACAAAATCCCTCGAAATGTGAGAATGAGTTCTTACAAGTTGGCTTTTGAATGTTCAAACAATGAGGCGGAGTATGAGGCATTGATTGCTGGCCTCAAAATTCTGAAAAAGTTGGGAGCAAAAAATAATTTTTTTATGGCGACCCTAAATTAGTGATCAAGAAAGTCAAGGGGGAATACCAAGCCAAACACCCAAGGATGAGAGCTTATTGCAATTTTTTACTTGATATTATGAAAAGTTTTTCAGAATATACTTTATCTCTTATTCCTAGAACTCAGAATGTCATAGCTAATTGACTCGCCACTGCAACAAGTATGGTGAAGATCCCTATGCATCCTAATCATAAGTACTCCAACCATGTTGAACATTGCCTAGTTGTCCCAAACATTATGAGGTTTTGGCAAGTGTTTAGTGATGATAAGAAAATAAACAGTTTTCTGCAATTGGAGGGAGAATTTCATAATTCTCACATTGATTATGCATACAACTTTGATGATCCCAACATCCATTCAGCTGACACTGAAGTATTACAGCTCAAGGACAACAACATTCCAAGACGCTCGGTGCCTTTGGAAGAGTTATTGGACAGAGATGATATCACCAAGAAGCCCACCATGGTCCCTATAGAAAAGGGAGTTGAAGATGTAAACATTGGCACAACTGAAAATCATAAATTGGTCAAGTTATCAAAGTCTTCATCTCTTGAAACAAAGGGTAAGTGTATGTCTTTAATGAAGGAATTTATTGATGCTTTTTCTTGGGATTACTTATATCTGAAAGTTTATGACAAAAGTATCATTCAACACACCATTCCTATTAAGCTCGATCAGAAGCCATTTCGCCAGAAATTGAGGAGAATCAATCCCAAGTTGCTGCCATCGATTGAAAAAGAGGTAAATAGACTTTATAAGTCTTGAATAATAGTCCTCATTCGTTTTTCTAAATGGATGTCTAATCTAGTACCTATGAGAAAGAAGTCCAATGAAATTCGTCTATGTATTAATTTCACAAATCTCAATAAAGTGTCCTTGAAAGACAACTATCCCCTACCTAAGATGGATCACATACTACAGAGGGTGGTTAGATCCTCTAGGATGTCACTTCTAGATGGATACTAGATACAATCAAATTCTAGCACACAAGGATGATCAGCTCAAAACAACCTTCACAATGCCATGGGGTACATTCATGTATGCCAAGATGCATTTTGGGCTGAAGAATGTAGGACCTACCTTTCAACGGGCTATGGACATAGCATTTTCAAATGAGAAAGATGTATTTTTGGTTATCTATCTAGATGATCTAATAGTATTTTCAAAATCTGATGAAGATCTCTTGCATCACCTAAGGATTTTTTTTCACAAATGCAGAAAATTTGGCATCTCACTTAACCCAAAGAAGAGCTTGTTCTCCATGGAAGAAGGTAAGATACTAGGACACAACATCTCTATAGATGGCATCCACATTGATCCTGCCAGAGTGGAGGCCATTCAACAACTAGACTTCCCTAGGAGCAAGAAAGACATTCAGTCATTCAATGGGAAAATTATTTTTTTGAGGAGATTTATTCCTAATCTAGATGAGCACTTGAAAGAAATGACAAATATGTTGAAGAAAGACTGTGAGGTAAAATGGTATTTGGAGGCTAAGAAATCATTTCATGTGGTAAAGCTTGCATTATCTGCTCCTATTTTGATTAGCTTAGTTTTTACATCAGATTTCATCATTGTTTCTTTTGCTTCTGAGCATAGTTAGCAACAGTCCTATTGCATAAAAAAGATTAGAAAAATAAGTAGCCTATAGCATTATTCAATCACACTATAAGATATGCAAAATTGAGATATAATATCATTGAGAAACAGGAATTGGCGTTGGTAAAAGCCCTCAAGGATTTTCGAGTTTATATTCTACATTCACGTACCACTGCTTATGTCCCTACTACAGTAGTAAAAGAAATTCTTCTGCAAACAAATCCTGAAGGTAGAAGAGGAAAATGGATTGCAGCCATGATGGAGTATGACTTGGAGATAAAACCTACAAAGCTCATCAAAGGACAAGGGTTATCCAAACTTATGGTGGAATCAAATCTACATGCACTGGATATTAATTTGATGGATGCACTATCAGAAGAATCAGAAGAAGACGACCCTTTCCTGCAGGTGTCCAACATGTTCATGTCCTCACCTTGGTACTCCAACATTGTCTATGTCTTGTAGCACTTGAATCGTCCTCTGGAAGTCCCCAAAGGTAAAGCTAGATCACTAAAACGCAAAGCTTCAAAATATTGTATTCGAGACAGTGTTTTATTTTGGAAAGATCCTGGAGGTGTGCTACTTAATTGTTTGGTAGAAAATGAAGCTAAAGATATAATGAGGGATTTTCATAAAGGAGATTGTGGCGGTCATAATTTTTGGAAAACTACAACAAACAAGATCTTAAGAGCTGGATTTTATTAGCCTACCCTATTTTCTGATGCATATAAAATAGTCATGAGCTCCGATGAATGTCAAATTTTTCAAGGAAAGAGGAAACTTTTGCCATTACCACTACAACCAATTTTGATATCAGCTCCTTTCCAACAGTGGGTTCTTGATTTCATTGGTAAAATCCATCCTTCATCTTTAGCACAACATAAATGGATATTAATAGCCACTGACTACTTTACAAAGTGGATTGAAGCTATCCCAACTAGGCAAGCTACTGATTCTATCATCATTCAATTCTTGGAGTATAATATTTTATCTAGATTTGGCTATCCATAAAAATAATAACAAACAATGTTGCTACTTTCAAATAAAAGGAAATGGTGGATTTTTGTGCCAAATATCATGTTGTGCTAGGACATTCTACTGCTTATCATCCACAAGGGAATGACCTTGCTGAATCTTCCAATAAATCTTTGTTTAACATCCTCAAAAAGGTGCTGGATGTAAAAAAAAAAAGAATTGGCATAAAAAACTCATCAATGCCTTGTGGGTGGATAGGGTCAACACCAAAAAATAAATAGGTATGTCTCCTTTTCAGCTGGTATATGGAGTTGATACAGTATTTCCTTTATCTCTTGTTGTCCCAGTAATGAAAATCCTATAGGAATTGGATAGTGAAACTAATGACATACAAAGGAGAATAAATCAGATCATTCATCTACAACATATAAGAGAAGAAGTTTTTTAGAACAGATCCAAATTTCAGGAAAAGATTAAAAATATTTATGACCGCAAAACCAAGGAGAAAATTTTCAATCTGGAAGATGTAGTCCTTCAATGGGATGCTAGAAATGAAGGCAAAGGAAAACATGGTAAGTTTGAAAACTTATGGAAGGGACCATACAAAATTTCTACCTTCAGAGGAAAGAATGCTTTCTTCTTGGAAGAAATGGATGGAAAATATTATTCAGGAGGGGTGACCAATGGTAGGCTTCTCAAGCACTACTATGTCTAAAATCCTGAAAGGTCATCATCATTGTACATACCAATGTGTATTTTACTTCTAACATTTTAGATAGTTGTCATAAGAGTTTGAAGCCTGAAGTGAAGGCCCTAAGGCTCTTTAAATCAATACTGTTTTTTTTTTCTTTCTTTTTATTAAGTTTTTCTATCATGTCAAAAGGTCAGTCAGTCTCAAGTCAAAAGTCAGTTTTTATGCATATTGACTCCATTGCCCAATGAATAAGGTTACTTGGTCTATAGTGTTCTTGACACCTCCAAGGAGCTGTCATCCCCAGTTGGAGCCAATGTTAGTGTCAGTCTTGTTAGCCTATCACCTGGATAAAAAATTCTTTTACTATGTTTTTCCAGGCTTTCAAAATCAAATTTTTATGTTACTAGGTTTACACACAAATTTGGTCATTATATGGTCAGTCTAAAGATGAAGTCATTGTTTGCAAATTCACTCATACTGGCCGCTTATCAAACTTTATGAAGGTGTCACAATGAAAATGGACCAGTCATCATCATCATTCCATTAGGTCTCAGGTCATCCATTAGGTCACTAGGGTTTCCAAGGTCCATCATTTCCATGAATAAAACCAGTAGTCAGTCAAACATGACAAAGAAACTTTTGAATAATTGATCTTGATTTTCCACACACTCATATTCTCATGATATCAAAGGTTCCAAAAAAAGAAGCGCCAACACTCAGGAAAGCAAAAGGACATCTTAGGATTGCAATGGTAAAGGTAAGATCTGTCTTCATAAAGTGAAAAACAGTTTCTAAAGGAGAATGGGTCCCATTTCTTTTCGAAAAAGTGAGGAAATTTTCCCTATATAAACTCAAAAAGCCCCATAACTCTTTCATTCATATCCTATTCACTCTTTACCATCAAGCTCTCTCACCCAAAAAAGCAAAAAACTTGTCTTCCTAGGAGAAATTAGCAAAAATTTAAAGGCACTGCACTACACTTAGGAGACAGGCACTGTTTGTATAAGCACTGCACTGCACTTTGGAACTACGCGTAGGAACATTGCACTACGCGCAGGACAAAGTACCCCAAAATTCATCAAAACTCTTCCAAACATCAATTTTTCACTTGCAAGATTGGTTTTATTGACTTCTAAGATAAGGAACAAGTAAGTACACCATCATCCTCCATCTTTTGCTTTCCCAATTTCATTTGATGTCGATAATTCTTCAAGTTAGGGTTTGTAGAAAATTTTGCATGGGAAATGTTAGGGTAAAAATGGCCATCATAATTTTTGATTTCCAAAACATGTAAAATGATATCCTACACCTACATACATGTTTAATGAGCCATTTTGACCATTTTATCCACCTCAAAACAAAGTTTAAACACTCAAAAAGCAAAACCCTAGCTCATTCCTAGAAGTTTTTTTGGTAAATTTCATCATAAACCCTCTTGTTTCCACTTGCAAGAAAAGCATCTTTCTACTATTTCTCCACTAATTTTCATCAACTTTCAAAGTCATCTCACCTTTCCTAAGACCCCTCCCATCATTTTGTCAAAATCACCTACATATCACTTCATTTCCATTCACACATCACATCTTATTTTGACTTCCTGCTGCTAGGGCTTTGTGTCATCATGGAGGCAGAATCTTTGCCAAAAAGAAAGATACAACAAAAAGGAGGGAGAATCTTCAGATATGAACCATCAGACTACAACACAATGAACTCCTATCCTTTCATCAAACAATGCTTTAAGGATGTCCACTGCTTGGAATTTTGAAAAAGGGTGAGTGAGGCAGGATTTCATGAGCAACTAATAGATTGGGTAGAAACACACCTGAAAGGAGAGATTGTTGTCATTGATGGTATTGAGTTCAGTTTCTCAGTGGCCTCCATCTCAATAGCAACTGGTTTATCGAAAAATGGCAAATATTGGTTCAAAGGAATGAACCTAGATCTTGAAAACTACAAGCCTTTCTTAAAGACGCCATACAAAGATACACATACTCACCTCTTGCCTTTCAATTATTTATTAGAGAAATATGCCCCTTTAATGAAAACTATCATGAGGTTCTGCACTTGTGAAGGTAGATTCTCCACATTGTATGCCTATCATATTCGCCTCCTGATGTATTTCATATCTCAAAAGCCACTCAACATGTGTAATTATCTATTCAGGAGCATTTCCAAAATGTCTAAAAAGATACAATTAAAGGATAAGGAACACTCCCCAAGATTTTTCCATCATAGTCTCATGAAAACCATTGTCCTTCACCAGTTGGCAAAGAGAGGTATGGCTTGGGAAGCCTTTTTGGAAGAAGCCTTGAAATGGCATGAGGAAAATGAAACATCTCAGTCTCCAAGTGTGCCAAAACAATAAACAGAGGTGGGGTGATCTAGAAAATCAATGGAGAAGACTCATATATCCAAACCTGAGGGGACTAAAGTGTATAAGAAAGGGTAGAGGCTTGTGTTTTCTTCTCACAGAGAGAAAGGGGCCAAGCCTTCTTCATCGACAAAGCAGGAATCGAAAGCAAAGGATAAAGACACAGTAGAACATGAATTAGAACTAACTAATATAGAGATTGAAGATAAGACCACAAACATTAGATAAACTATTAAGGATAAGGACTACCAAACCAAGGAGCTGGTGATCAATTCAGAAAGGGAAAAGTATGTTATATCATTCCTTAAATAGGAAAACAGTCAACTCAAAGCAAAGGAGTTGATACAGAAAAGGAAAAAGCTAAGCTAATGCAAAAAATCGGCAAAGACAAGGAGATAATGACATCAAGTGAGCCTAAAGCATCATAGGTGAGAGGAAAAAGGAAAAGACCAAGAAAAAGAGGCCTCAAGAAAGCTTTGTAAGAGGAACAAGAACAAATTCTTCTTAATGAGGACCTTGACCTAGAAGAAAGGATTGCCCTAGAGGTTCATCAAGATAAGGAATATTGGCTTAATAGGGTGAATGAAAAATTGGAGAAGCTCCTTGAGAAGGCAAATAGAGACAATCAATTTCTTAGACACGTGGTGCATCACTATCAAGCTCAAAACATGATTGCCAATGTCAAAGTGAAACAACTTGAAAACAAGCTCAGGGAGGCCAAAAAAGACCAAAAGGATGAGGGAAACTTGGATATTCTTGCTGAAGCATCCATGAAGCTATAAAGAAACCTATTTTTGCACCTTCCCTCCAATTTTGAGCAAATTATGAGCATTTTGAGTTTTTTGAGAATTTTTGGTCTAAGTTCAGAAATTCAGCTGCTCCAGAAGCGCAGTGCCTTTGCGCTACACTTTTTCCTCTGGCTTCCATTTGAGGAAAGGTCTAAATTTGTAGAAAGGCCTTGCCATCCTCTAAAAATCAATTTTCCCATATTTTGTAGAGGTGGCTTAGTTTGGAAAAAAATGCATAAAAGTGGCAAAAAACTAGCATTCTGGACCATTTTTTGACAGGCACTGCACTTCTGGGGCGACCTTGGGAGAATGGATTTTTGAAGGTCTTTACATGCTCCAAATTCAGAAATTCAAACTATTGTGGAAACACGACTTGAAGTGCTAGTTGACCATTCTCTCTGATTGGTAATTCCACCCCTTGAAGGCACCTGAAAATCAGCTCAAAGTCGGCGCTTCGCTTCTGCACTTTGTGTGTTTTTATTGGGAAAATTTCACTGTTTAAAATTTCTAGTTTCTAGTCTGACTTGGTCAAATTCAAGATTCTCTATGTAATGGCACTAGTTATGAGGCTAGGTGATTTAGGCATGAATAAATGTACATAATAGGTTGTTTTTGATGTTTATTAGGCCTCATAAAAGAAGCTAACTCCAAAACAAACTCTTCATGAAGTGTTTGAGTTTCACCTTCTCACTCTCACCTATTGGTTGAGAGAATCTTGTAGTTAGTTCCTCTACCAAGGAATTCGACTCCTGAAGGTGGGCAAGTGGTCTAGGAGAGTATATAGGTATCATTTAACTTTAGGAGAAGAGGGTTGAAATTTTTGTGAAGGAGGCTTGCGTTGTAATCATCTTTCAGCTAATACAGATATAGGTTGTAGCTATTTTCAAGGAACTCTAGCCCAGTGAGTTCATGGTGCTTGGACTTCATTCTTTTTGTTTTATCATGGTCTAAACATCTTTATATACATTATATATATTCTTTATATGAATTCCTTGTGAGAAAATACTTAGAATTCTTGTTTTTCAAGCTCTGTTATCTGGTTTTCATAGTTATGTGTTTTGTCTTCCTAAGCTAATGAAATCATGTTTATTTATGCTCATTAGTTTCTTCCACACTATATCCTCTATACTACGCTGATAAATACTAAAATTACACCATGGCTTCTTACATCTAACTCCTTCTTATGTTTTCTCTTGCATTCCCATAGCCTAGACCTACTTGTGGCTCCAAACCCTAAGTTCAGCAAATCCTTAAAAAAAAACCAAATTTTCACAAACAAATAAATAAATACACATATCTAGTATAAAATTAATTTGATTTAAAGTCATATCACTCATAAGAGACTTAGAGAGATCCCTCTCATGCTCAATAGGGCTAGCTACTGAACTGAAGTGGTTTGAGGTTACCCTTGTCGATTTCCTTTACAGCCTAGGAGATTGTAAGGACTAACAGGAGGATAAGGCTCCACAAGAGGTATGGACGAGTAAGAAACACTCTCTTTCACATATGAGGGTATTTGGATGTGATGCATATGTACATGTTCCAAAGGAGAAAATAAAAAGATTTGATAGTAAATTTGAAAACTGCATCTTTATTGGGTATAAGGATGGTTTAAAAGGTTATAAGCTTTGGAAACTAGTAACAAGGAAGGTTGTGTATAGTTGAGATGTCATGTTTAGAGAGGTGAAAGATTCTATTAAACATGAAGTCCTACCAAAGGAAATTGAGAAGATAGAGTTTGAGCTAAAGGAGGAAGAATCAGACTCTATAGCAGAAGAGGAATTAGAAGATGAAGATCCACAAACTCCAGTTATGAGAAGATCAGTTTGAGAAAGGAGGGAACTAGAAAGTTATAGTCCATATTCTTTTTGTTCAAATTTTGCTTTATATATTATTGATGATAATCCTAGAACTGTGAAGGAAGGAATATATTCAGAGGATGGAAAACTTTGGAAAGAGGCCATGGTTGATGAAATGGAATCTTTGCACAAAAATGAGGCTTGGGATTTGGTGGAGTTACTGGTTGGAAGGAAACCCATTGGCAGAAAATGGGTGTTCAAGAAGAAGATGAATGCAAAATGAAAGGTGGAGAAATACAAGGATCGATTGGTAGAAAAAGGTTATTCCCAGGTGCCGGTAATTTATTTTGGTGATGTTTTTGCTCCTCTTACCAAGGTAGCTTCTATTAGATTACTTTTATCTGTTGATGATACTTTTGATTTTTAGTTAGAACAGATGGATGTGAAGACAACTTTTCTTCATGGGGATCTGGAAGAGGAGATCTACATGAAGCAACCTGAAGGCTTTGCAGTGAAGGATAAGAAAGAACTATTATGCAAGTTAAAAAAGTCTTCGTATGGGTTAAAATAGTCACCAAGGATGTGGTATGATAAATTTGATACATTTATACGGGGACTTGGCTTCACCAGAAGCAAAGTAGATCACTATGTGTATTCTAAATTAATTGGTGACCATGTTATTTATCGGGTTTGGTATGTGGATGATATGTTGTTGGTTGGAAATGACAAAGAAATTATCTAGGATTAGAAGACCAAATTATCCTCCAAATTTGACATTGAAAATCTTGGTGCTGAAAACTATATTTTGGGCATGGAAATTAAATGAGATCAAGAAAAGAAGAAGCTTTAGTTAAACTAGAGGAATTATGTCGAGACAATACTACATAGGTTTAATATGTGCGAGAATAAACTGGTGAAGGTTCCTAATCCTGTAGCTGTAAATTTATCTGCTGAACAGTGTCCCAAGACACAAGAAGAGGAAGAGGACATGTCCCATGTTCCATATGCAAGTGCAGTTAGTCGTTTGATGTATGCAATGGTCTGTACTAGACTAGACATTGCACATGCAGTGGGACTATTGAGCAGGTTTATGTCAAAACTAGGGAAGGAGCATTGGACAATAATGAAGCAGGCTTTTAGGTATTTGTGTGGCACTAGTGATTATGGTTTGTGCTACCAAGGAAGACCATGATGGGACTAAGTTTTGGACATCCGTGGCTTTGTTGATGTAGACTGGGGTGGATATCTAGATTAGAGAAGATCAACAAGTGGGTATTTGTTTAACCTATTTAGAGGTGTAGTTAGTTGGATGAGTAAGAGACAACCTATAGTGGCACTTTCAATTATAGAGGCAAGATACATGGCAACCACTCATGTAAGAAAGGAAGCAGTTTGGTTGCATAGATTGTGTTCAAGTTTGGGGTTAGTACAATGAGCTATAAGGTGAGATTGTGATAGCCAAAGTGCATTTTTCCTGGCAAAGAATTGTTATGAAACCAACTCACAAAAAAATATAAAAGATAGATCAACGCCTTAAAATTCAGCCTCTTTGAGGGGGCAACCTCCTTTACATTACACAAATGAACAATTCTTGGATGATACAAATGAAAAGACCTCCTTTCTATCTATTTGAGTCTAAGGGGTCATAATATAATCAAAGCCTACATAACAATAATAATGTAAGGGCACAATAATAACAATAGTGGGCTTCTATGGGGCACAATAGTAACAATATGGGGACTACATGGGTACAAGAATATAATAAGGGGGTTGTAATAATAACAATAAGGGGTTACACTAGTAGTATAGGAGCCTAACATGCCCCTCTCCTTCAAAAAGTTTTGTCCTCAATGCTTGAGTAGTTCTTGATGCTTCTATATAAAATTATTGTCCTTCCATGTGAAATCTTCAACAAGTAAGTTCTTCCACTTGATGATATGCTTTGAAATTGATCGATTTTGTAGCTGTCGACTTCTCGGTTCTATAAATATTTTAGGTTCGAATATGACTTTTCCTTCCTTGTCCAATTCTGGCAATATTGTTGGAAATGGGATATTCAGAAACTTTTGAATGAGTTCCCACCCATTCTTCCATTCATACCTTCCTTTGTTTATCAAATTTGGTTGGATAATTGTACCAACCTCTACCATTTCTGCAACCATATGTTCAATTTCACTCCTTTGGGCATATGGATATCTATAAGGCTTGACATTTGGAGGAACACATCTTGGAGTAAAATGAATAGCATGATCATGAACACGAATACATGGGAGACCTTTGGGAGTCTCAAATACCTTGGAATGATTGTCTAAGACTTTTTGGAGATCTGGAGAAATATATGATTTTGATGTGCGGACAATTAGTTAACATAATTTTGCAATTACACCTCATTGTTCTTTCTTCAGAAGCTTTGTCATTTTGTTAGAGTTGATTAGCTTTCCTGGTTTCCCTGTGATACCCCTTAATTCGACTTCCTTTCCTTCCGAAGAAAATTTCATAAAAAGTTCTTGAAAATTAAAAGCTATTGTACCCAAGGATTGTAGCCATTGGACTCCTAGTACAACATCAGCACCACCCATTGGAACAAAAAACATTGGGCTGTTCAATACATATTCTCCCATGTATAGCTTGATATTATGGTACTTTCTAGAGCAATTTATGGTTCCTCCACTTACAACCGTCACTTGACACTCTGGTGTTGGATCTAGGAAGGAATTCAAGTCCTTGACTATATTCCAATTAATAAAATTATGGGTACTACCTGAATCAATTAACACTATTACCTTTCTTTTCTTGATATTTCCTTCTATCTTTACAGTTTGAGGAGTGTTAATTCCGACGAATGCATTACAAGATATGGTTGGATTCATTTCCTCTTTCTCTGGGGTTAGTTCCTGGTGAGTATTTTTTTCTTTTGATGTTTCTTGATACTTTTCTTCCTGATATTTCATTGTTTGAACCTTCTTCTTCTTCTTGATATGTCATTCTATCTTGAGAGTTTGGGGAGTGGTAATTTCTTCCAATGCTTTACAAGATATGGTAGGATTCATTTCTTGATGCTCAATGTGATCTTTCACTTCTTGAACATTTTTCTTCTTGATATGTCCTTCTATCTTGATAGTTTGAAGAGTGGTAATTTCGACCAATGAATTACAAGATATGGTTGGATTCATTTCTTCTTTCTTGATGTGATCTTTCACTTCTTGCACCTTTTTCTTCTTGATATGTCCTTCTATCTTGAGAGTTGGAGGAGTGGTAATTCTTGCCAATGCTTTACAAGATAGGGCTGATTCAATTTCTTCTTTCTCTGGGGTGGGGTCTTGGCATATATCCTCTTCTTTTGATGTTTCTTGATCCTTTTCTTCCCCCTCTTCATATTCTACGTAAAATAATTCTTCTCAGCACACTTATGACCTTTAGTGCATTTGCTATCACAATTGTAACAAAGCCCTTTTTCTCTTTTTTCTTCCAATTGTTGTGGTGTAACCTTGTAGGTTGTGGAAGGCTAGGAGAAACAACACTTCCATCTTCATAGCTGAGGGGTAGACTTCCTTGTTGCCATAATTTTACTTTCCAATATGTAACAAAGCCCTTTTACTATTTCCAATTGTTGTGGTGTTGCTCTTTGTATCCTCATAATGCGCTATCATTTCCTTCGTGAAAATTGACCACATAACAAGTTTTTTACGAGAACAAAGCCCTTTATACCATAAAATTTGATCCGGTTCTAAACATGAAGATGCAATACATACCTTTTGTAATAGTGGTACACCATGTAGATCAAAATATTGCTCCATCTGATGTATACAATTAACCGGAACCTTGCCATCAAACTTCCTCATCTTACTTTTTCTTGATTTTAAGAGCTCAACCTTGAAATGATTGTAACTCTGTACTTTCAGATCTTTAAGTTCTGAAACTACGACCTGTAGTAGTCCTCTATGTCCTCTTTCCAACGCCACCAGTCTAACCCCAATTGGATTCTCCAATGAAGAGTTATGCCAAATCTCCCACAGTGAC